>JAVHLU010001546.1:0-28648 GCA_036785755.1 Colletotrichum ledebouriae
TATAAGCTTCTTTAATAAGAGGCGTTACTAACTCTTTTAGTATATAGAGCCTTTATTTATTAGTATAGGGGTTAATATAGTAAAGAAGACTATTATATATAACGAAGTTAAGGTCTATATTATCTACGTTTTCGCAAAGTATCTTATATACTCTACTCTAGGACTTAGAGTTAGTATATAATTAAATAAGTTTAGCTTTAAAGTCGTTATTAAGAGATACTTCCGTTATAAAGTTAATACCTATTAGTATATTATCCTATATCTTATTAAGTTCCCTAATATCTTTAATAGGGATTTCTATTATAAGTAGGCGTAATAATATATCCGCTATAATATTTAATATTCTAGGGATATAATAATATATTAGAGAGAACTAGCTAAGATATTCTAATAATAACATAAGTTATAAGTTAGACTTTATCTTATCCTCTAACTATAGCAACGTTTATTTAATAATATTATATATTACTAAATAGTTAGTAAGTACTATTATAGGGTCTTATTTAGATAAATATAGTATTAGTTAATATTTCTTTACTACTTATACTAGGTAAGCTACCTCGAGTTTAGTAGGCTAATACTTCTATTTAGCTTAGTTAAGAGCCTTACTAATATAAGTAATTAGGCGTATATTAGTATACTTAATTAGGTTGCAAGGTTTCTATTTAATATAGTTAGCTAGCTAGAAGATTAGCGCAGAGTATCTATATTCCTTTAATAAGTTAAGCTATATAAATAACTATTTATTAGGGTTATAGGAGAATAAGGCGTTATCTACTATTAAGGCGTCCTTAATATTATTAAAGCTAGCTACTTCTTCTAATATAGGTTTAAAACTTATCTTTTAATAGAAGAGCTTTCTTATAGCGCCTTTATCCTTCCCTTAAGCTCAGGCTTAGGCGAGTAGCGTAGTTTTATACTATTAGAGTAGTTAAATATAATAACTATAGCATAGTATTATATTTTATAAGAAACTAGTTATACCTATTTAGTATTTAAGCTAGTAGAGGTTATAGGGGTACTTAATTTTCTTAATAGTATTAATATAGTCTTAAGTATTTAATAGTCTAAAGGTATTAATAGTAAAGCTGAGTAGCTTAATAAAAGGATATCTAATAAACGACTTCTTTATTAAAAGCGAGAGTCTAATATCTATAAAGAGTTTAAGAATTATATTAAGGTACTTAAGGTAGGTATTAAGGTCCTTTGAAGCGATAACAATATTATTAATAAATATATAGGTATATTCCTTATATAGTTATAAGAGTCTATCTATAATATATTAAGTATAAGTAAGCGAATTATAGAATCCTATAAGTACTACCTTTAAGCGTTCTTATCCCTAGTAGCTAACTATAGTAAATCGATCTTAATATTCCTTTTTAATAAGAAACTAATAGAAGAAGGATCGAGCGTTAACTATAGTAATCTATAGCTTATTATAAAGGCGTTTAATAACGTCTTATTATAGTAATACAGGGTATATATTAGGGATAGTAGCTTTATTAAGAGTATATAGGTCTATAACTATACGACCTTTACGCTTACTATCTACGATTTACTATATAATAAATATAGGGGCTCTAAATAATATAGGTCTAGAGTTACCCTATTTTATATAGTTTTAAGCGTAGAGCTCGTCTAAAGTTTTATTAATAAGGTTCTTATCTTCCTTATTAATAGGATAAGGTTATTAGCTAATATTTATATTCTGCTATCTTTTAATAAGTTTAACCTTAAGGTATTAATCTTCTAGAAGGTTAATTAGTCCTTAGTCCTTTTAAATAGCAGGGTAACGTGAGATAACCTCTTTAAGGTATTATATAGCTTTAGTATCTTAGTTATAGATATATATACCTTCCTTAGTAATAACTACTAGTAAGTTTTTAAGCTTAGTTATACCTATCTTACTATTTAAGTTAATATTCCCCTTATAGATATCTCTACTATTTAGCGTTATATTATTATTAGTTACGCTATAGTTAGCGAGCACTTCCTTATTAGTTAGGTTAGAGATTTCTACTTATTTATTAACTAATAGTTCTAATAGCTAAGCGAGTATTATAAGCTTATAATTAGAAAGGCTAAAAATAGTATAATATATTAGGTCCTTATATAATAATATTAAAAAGGTTATTTATAGTTAATTATAAGTCTTTAGTTTAAGGTATCTATTAGACTTAAAAGGCGCTAGAGTTCTAAGCTTAGTACCTCTTTTAATTCTTAATAGGTAAGGAGCGTTATTAATAATAGGAATAAGTAGTAAATTACCTATATATATATATATATATCCTTTATGCTTTAGGCTAAATAAAAGGGACTCTATTTTACTAATAGTATCTTAATCTAAATAGCAGAGCAATTATATAGTATAATAATTAAATTTCTTATAGTATATATATTATAAACTTTTAAAGGGATTTTTAAATAGATCTAAGAGGGAATTTAGATATTATCGCAGGATATAATTCAGATATATAATTCTAAGTTTAGAACGTCGAGCCTATTAGGTATATTAAAGTCTTACCCTATAAGTAAACTAGTATCTAAATATAGGATAAGCTATATACCTATATAGAGCTTAGTAGTTATTATATATCTATTAGGTCGTTATCCTTATATAAGAATTATAAAGGTTACCTAGGCGATAGTCTTAAGGCTTCCTATGCTTTAGAGCTTAAATACCTTAGGTTCTCTTAAGAGGATATAGAACTATTATAAGTAAGCTTCGCTTATAACTAAGTAGTTTACGCTAGTATTAACGCAGACTACGATTAGTAATCCGTCGCGACGGCCTTAGATAATGATTTTAGTATATATATAGTAGTATAAACGTATAACTATATATTACTACGGCTTAATAAGACTAATAAGTATTATATTTAGCTAAGGGGATAGAAGGGTCTAATATAAGAAGATACTCTCGAAGTTAGCATATAGCTTAGCGTTATAAAAATAGGTTTTATATAGGTAGATTCTAGGATCCTTAAGGAGCGAATCTTAAAAGGAGTTAATATTAAAAACAGGGTACTTATTCTTATATCTAGGGATATAACCTAGAGGGTATTTATAATAATAAGCGGGTTAAGTAACTAGGTTAATATACTTAGGATTATCTTCCTATAGCTCTTAGTTATCCTCGTTATTAATACTAATAACTAAGTCTTCTTTATATAAGTCTAAATCCTCGCTAGCCTTAATATGCTAGATATAGTTAAAGTCGCCCTTATTTAACGAAGTATATACTTCCTCTTCTGCTTGCTTATAACTAGTACCCTTAGTTATATAAGCTAAAGGGTAACTAAGCGGTTAAAGATATTAAATACGTTAACTAGGCTATTTATATTAGTATTTAGGCCTTTATTACTAGTTAAACTAAATCTTCTTATGGGTAGATAATAAGGGTTTAATAGCTATATTAGTAGCTTACTTTATAGGTCTTAATAGTAATAGGCTAGATATAATCCCTTTTAGGTTCGTATAGTATAGGTAACGAGTAGCTATAGTATAGCCTACTTTTAAGGTCTCTTTTAGTAATAACTATGCTATAGAGGTTCCTATATTAGTCGCCTTAGTAGAGGGTTAAACTAATAATCGCTAGGATCCTTTAGTAACTATTTAATACTAGCTAGGGACTATCTTCTATAGGCTTATAATAAACTTATTATAGTTTATATTACTAATTAGCTAAGGAATACTAATAACTAGTTCTATATCTATCTTATTATAGGTAATAATTAATACCTTAGTTTTGCTCTCTTTAGTATCCTTATATAGTTAAGTAACCTTAGTTATCTAGTATTAAATATTATATTAATTATATATATCGTATAGAGTATACCTCTCTTTAGTTAAATATACTTTAGCAATTTCATATAGTAAATAAAAACGTTTAAGTAATAACTCTTTCTAATAATCTAGCCTATAGTTAGGGTCCTTAAGTTCTACTTTCTTATTAAGTATTAGATTAGTATAGTACTAGTCTAAGGTATACCTTAGTAAAGTTTAATATAGGTTAAGGGTAGCTATAGCTAGGTTCCTATTATCTAACTCGACGTAGCTATTAATTATATTAATAAAATAATATATATTTTAGTAAATAGTCCTTAAATTACTATTAACGTATATATCTTTAACTTTATTATTATATAGAGGCGGATTAAATAACCTAATTATATTAGTCTTAAATTAAGTAGTACTACGCCTAAGTTTTATAGCTAACGTTCTAGCTATTACCCGTACTACTCCTTTTTTATCTATAGAGAGAAGGAATATAAGAAAGTTATAGCTAACTAAGAACCTATTAGGGTTAGATAATAATTTAATAGTATTTCTTAGCTTAGCTAGTAGTTAAGGGCGTTAATCGCCTTAGCTATTATTACTACTATAGCTAGGGCTACCTCTTTTATTATTTTAACTATTAGGGTTACTATTATTACCTCTATTACTAGGATCTCTAGGTAGTATAAATAGTAATAGTAATAGAGGAGTATCCTCTATATATTTAATATCCTAATTATATCCTTTACCTTTATTAAGATTTAATAAGCTAGCTTCTAGTTCCTAAGTACTTATCTTATTATATTACTTACCCTAGCTATAAGTATTAGGGTAACTTTATAAGTCGCTTAGCTTAAGTATAGGAGGGCTACCTATTCCTTTTCCTTAGGTTAGGAATAAAATACTTAATATATCTTTACTTTCTTTAAATAATATATAGAAGTATTTAAGCTTAGCTCTAGTATTAATATAATAATTATATCCTTTAATATAAGTTTAAGAGGTAAAAGTTATAAGCTATTTATAAAACTTTATCTAAACTTATAATATTCCTCTAGAGTTAATAGGAGTACTAAGAAAGCTTTAGGGATTATTATTATATTAAGTTTAGATATAGGTTTTAGGATATCTAGCTTATCTATAGCTTTAGCTCTTAGGGTCTTATAGCCTCCCCTCTCTTTATCCTCTTTAAAAGGGAGCGTTAGGTCTAGAGTCTAGCCCTATTTAGTCTCTATTTTAATATATTAATTATAATAAGGGAGATTAAGGCGATATTACTACTTAATAGTATTAGTAAATAGTTATAGGTTAGTTATCTATACCTATAGGACCTTACCTTAAATATATTAAGTAATCTTATATACTTCCTTATAAAGTATTAACTTTTAAATATATCTATAGTAGTTCGCTAAGCGTTATTTAAAGTTCTTATAAGTAATAGCTATAATACTTATTTTTATTACTAACCTAAGAAGGGTATACTTAGTTAGGGTAAGTAATATATAGAACTTATCTAGGTATTACTTAAGCGCTATTATAAAGTTTATAATAGTTAAATAGTTAATAAGTTCTAGAAGGTCGGACTTAAGACCTTCTTTAACCTTATAATTAGAAAGTAGCTTATAAGGTATAATTATTAGAGGTTTATTATCTTAGTAGGACGTTCCTTAGTTAAGGAAATCTTTGAGGTTTAATATTTCTTAGGGATATCTCTTAGTTAAGGGAAATAATAAAGGGTTAATATCTCTTATTAACATTTCCTAGTTAAGGGAATAGGGGAGTTTAGAGGCTTTTAACGCTATATAATACTTATAGGTATTAACTACTATAATATTACTTTATATAAACTTAACGGGGTTAGCTATCTATATAGTTAAGTGCCTTTTTTAATTACGAGGGATATCCTTAGTTATAAGGGGATATAGCTAATTATTAAGGTCGTACTACTAATTAATACGGTTTATAAAGTAAGTAAAAATTATAAGTTAAAAATACTATAAACTTTAAAGGTTTTTTCCTTAAAGGCGATAAGCCCTTTTATAAGGGTTAACGCGTTTAGGTACGTTTAACGCGTTGAACGCGTTAGACGCCCTTGAGCGGGATAACCGCGCTAAGCGGGATAACCGCGCTGAGCGCGTTTAGTATTAGGAGGTACCTAAGGAGGATCTAGAGTTTTAGTAGTTATAATATCTTATGTTTTTAACTTATAAGATATATATAGCTCTAGCTATATAAGTATCCCCTTTAATATCCTTAGTAATAAGTCTCTAGTAGGTTACTAAGTAGTTACTAGTAACCTTCTAGCGCTCTACTTTCTATATAATACTCTAGACCTTTAAGAGCTAGCTATTATAATTAGCTAATAAGTTAATAGTAATTAGCTAATCCCTTAGCCTAGGGGTAAGGAAGGCCTCTAGAAGTAAGATCTAGACTTAGCTAGGCTAGTTTATATTACTTATATTAGCTAGTATTTACTTAAATTTTAATAGGAAGGTTACTAGGGATTTATTCTCTTTTTACTAGAGGGTTTATAGTTAGGCTATAGCTTATAACTAGATATTTAAGTCCTTATATATCTAATCTAAGTAAGCTATAAAGTCCTCAGGGTTATATTTCCCCCTACCCCCCCTAGCTTTATAGAAAGTAGAGACTACTTACTAGGCTATAATATCTAAATAAGAGTTAATAAGGTATTATACCTCTATATCTATAGTATAGAACGCCCTATTTATAGTAATCTTATACCTTATTTATTATACCTAGGTAGTATATTCCTTTTACTTACTTAAAAGCTTTAGAAGTAGGAGTAGTAGCTTTTAATATATTATACTAAGTATTACTAGTACCTTACTAGTAGTACTTATAGGGGTCTATATAGCTATATGTTAGCTATTCCCCTATTTAACCTCCTATAACTATTACTAGAGGGACTCCTCTACTACTACTAAATTAGCTTATAATAGCCTATCTTAAGTTTTAGCTATATTATTACTAACTATCTTATTAATTAGTAGGGAGTAGTACTTAACCTATTATTATTATTATAGTAATAAGCTTAAATATATAAGGGGTTAGACCTAAGTTTATTTAATAAGAGGTTATTATAATATTTTTTCTTTAAGTTAAAGAGGAAAAGGGGAAGTTTTCCTCTCTAGTAGAGATTTCGCTAGTTTATAGGGAACAACTAGATAAGCCCTAGGTAAGCCCTAGGTAGCTCCTTAAGGTAGTAAACCTAGGTAGAAGCCTAGTTAAGCTTAACCCGGGCGTAGCCTGTAATAATGCTCCCCTTCTAATAACTTTATAAGGAGATCTATAATAATATTAGCTTTAGTAATAAAAGCTTTTACTAGGAGAAAATAGCTATTATTACTCTATAAGAGTCTTTAGAAAGCCTTCTTTCTAGCGTTTTTATAAGTATATATCCTTTTCAATTTCTTAAGTTTATTAAACTAATAAAATTAGTAATTAATCTTATTACTTCCTATGATAAATATATTATTATTATATCTAAGGACTTTGAATTAGTTAAAACTATTTTAAAAATAAATAAGGTTTATCATAATTAGTAGTTTAAGTTATAAAGGTAAATAAGGGGTACTTAGAGATAGGTAAGTACTAGTAATTATTCTAATAATATATAAAATACTTATTATTTATACTAATTATTATAAAAAATATAAATTACTTATAAGTACCCTACTTATAAGCTACTTAAACCTATAGATATAGTATTTATATAATACCTATCGGCTTAATTACCTAAACCTATTTAATCTATAGATACCTATAGGTAAATACTACTACCTATAGGCATTACCTATAACTACCTACCTATTTAGCGGGTACCTCTAGGACCGGCGGGCCGGGAAGTTGCTAACCCTACTTGGACGTGGGTGAATGAAGCCAATAAACATGATCCAGATAGAAGAGCGTACACTTCAGCATTGGTATGATGGCTCTACCTATGTTATAATTCTTTCTTATTCTCTTCATTTTGTATTGCTGCGTATCCTTGACCCGAGGAGTGACTACTAATAGTCTGGACTCAATAGATGAATGCATTCGCCTAAATATTCATTGCATTGGTACCTATTTTCACCTTTCCTGCGAATTTTTCAACCGTACATCGCAACGGGTAGCTATACTACTGCCAGCTTTGGAGCAGTTGCAACGGCCACCACTCTCGCTATCAGACACTTCTATAACCGCCATCTCGCGGAAAAGAGAAAGTGTGAGGCCGTTTAATGCAGCAAAACCCCGTCCAAGATGAGGCGATCACATCACCAAGAACTCAGCACCTCGATTCGCCTGCTTTTATCCTTACAAGCTGAGAGCCGAATATCCCACAGGATATGTTCCCACAGCGATCGATTTAGATTTAACAAACTTACGCATACGATATTCCTTCTTGACATAAACCTTTGGTCAGTGGAAAAGCTGTCCAAAATCTAACAACTGCCTATGCATTACTGTCATTCAATCAGGCTTTCTCCTTATTCTTTTCTTCAAGCTTTTGACTAGACCAAGTGTATGAGTTCTCATATGTATGTAATTCAGGGTTGCTGATAGCCTTCCGTACGCCAATCATGGGTTTCGACCCAGGCACGCATCAGGTTTGAGATTACTTGAAACCACGGGTTAGTGAGCATTGCGGCGTCGGCGGGAAGTTTGTATAAATATGATGTTTTGAAGTTCGCAAGCAGGTCATAGACATTGGTTCTAAAAACGTAATTTGCGTCCGAAGGAATGAAAAGACGTTACTATTCTTGCTTGATAACCTATCATACGTGAAAAGTAACTCTTTTGCCAATGGCCGCCCGTGATCAATGGTCACATAAATCCCCCGGCACTTAAACTACTGGGCTCCTGGCCGTCACATCCCTCTTTCTTCGAATCCGTCATGACGAACTCAACCTCTTTCGCAGCGAAAAACTGCTTGAAATCGATACGGCATCGGCCTCTAGGCACACCATCGAGTTTCACAGTATCGACGTAAGCGCGGGCGCCAGAAGGGATGTCGCGTGCCAGCCCCGCTGGATCGAACCCTGTAACCTTCACGTTGACGGTTCCCATCAATTCGTTGCTCACAACATATCCCGGCATGAACGGCGATAGGATCAGCATCTCGCCTGAGCCGGGCACGGGATAAAAGCCGAGTAGATACCACGTAAGCAAGCTAGCCATGGCGGCGTTGTCGTCGTTCCCAGGCAAGCCGCCTGGGGTCAGGTTGAAATTATCGTACACAATGCGGCGGACTTGTCGGACTGACTCGGCTGGTTTTCCGATGTGGTGGAAAAGCGAAGGCGTCTGGAAGCTTGGCTCGTTGCCCGGAAGGTAATAACCCGCATCGAAGAACCGGCGTAAGCGGGCCTCAAAGGTCTTGTTGCCGCCCAGGAGGCCGACAAGGCCGTTCACGTCGTGAGGTACGTACAGGCTGTATTCCCAGCTGGAGGTCTCGTATACGCCCCAAACATTGGTGTATTGCAGACTACAAGGGCGGGAATTATCGGGGTCTCGTGGGGAGCAGTCGATCGGCTGAGAGGGCGGAAAGCTGCCATTGAGAAACCTTCTTGCCACGAAATTGGAGAACCCGTCTGACTTGAGGTCTGGATTGTAGTTGTTGCGATACGATAGGCTGCGGTTGAACAACTCTTCCGAAACACTCGCGGGCTTGCCAAGGGCCCGGGCCACCATACCGACCGTGAAATCTCCGAAGGCGTATTCAAGTCCCCTGCTTGCCTCGCGAGTTCTCTGTCCTCTTGAGTTGGTATCAAGGTAGTTGTAGGCGATGTAGCCTATCTTGTTGTATGTTTCGGTACGACGACCCTCAAAATCCCAATTCGGCGGTGTCTCGCTAACGTCGTGCTTCAACGCTTCCCAAAAGTCGTCAAGCTTGACCCCTAGCTTGTCTGCATGGGCTGAATACTTCACAACAAAGTCGGCGACGATGGGGACTCCGTTGTTTCCTCCTTGAACCCAGCCACGGACGTTGTTGGCTCGGCACTCCGGCAGCCAGCCCTGTTTGCGGTATCCATCAACATAGGTTTCCACGATCTGGGCCATGTCCCGTGGCGACGTTAGAGCCATCAATGGAAACAAAGTTCGATATGTATCCCAAGAACAGTAAAGACCGTCGAAATATGCATACGGCGAGTCTGTGAAGGGAGGTGGGGCATTGCCAGTAGCATTATTGGGCGACAGGAAAGTTCGATAGAAAGATGTGTAGAACAGCTTCCGGATAGGGTCTGTAGTGTCGTTGGATAGTTTGATGCGGCCCAGCTTCTCTTCCCAGAGCGCGTTGCTGTCCATGACTACTTTATCGAAGTCGGGCTGTGGAATTTCCCTCTCCATGTTCTTACACGCGACGTCTGATGAAATGTACGAGACCCCGCGACGCACAAGTACTGAGTTGCCATTGGAAGGTGGCTTAAAACGGACAATGGCACCGGCTTGTAACGGCTGCTCTAATTCGGTTACGAGGGAAAGCTCCCAGTGATCCAAGTCGGATCGAACAGCATCCAAGTCGTTGGTGTTGCCTCCGAAGACAGCGTGTTCTGTTATGGTGCCGGTTACAGCCAAGTCGATGCATTGAAAGGCCGTATACGTAAATCGACCGGGACCGAAACTGCTACGAAACGTTCCGTTCATGACGACTCGTTGTGCGGCCCAGTCAGCGCGCATCTCTCCGTATTGGAACGAATGCTTCGAGTCGTCCGTCCAGTCCAGAACTAGCGTAGGCGTCGTGCCTTCGGGGAAGTTATACCGCTCGAGCGACGCTGCTTGGGTAGAAGCCAGCTCGATCCGGACACCGTTGGCGAGCGGTGTGCTGAAGTACCCTGGGAAACCCGTGTCGTTTCGGCCGTCACCGATTCGCCGCTGAGACCTTGGTATTTCAAGCGTAGGGCACTGCGAGAAGTTTCCACAGACAACAGGCATGATGCAGAAGTTGCCATAGCTTCCATCCGAACTTCCAGTACCGGAATCATGCAGAGGAGACACCCCACGCGTCAACTCGGTCGACTCAGAGACATAGCCTGCTGGGGAGTAGCCGGCCACCTGAATGGTCACCTTGGCCATTCCGAAGGGCACCGAGGCTCCAGCAAAGACATTTCCGGGATCACTGTTCTGCGCCGTTCCGGTGAAGACGTTGACATGCTGCGTGAGAGGACCTGGCATAATGTTCGCCCCGCAGGCCTTCGACAGCACTGAGCCCATCGAAACCGCTTTCAGCAACCTCATGGTTTCGACAGCACGATACATGGATATTTTGGAGGATATCTTCAGAAAGGTCGAGTCTTGTCACTGCCACGAACGATACCGGTGCGGGTTCATCTGGTTCTTGAAAACAAAGGGGGGGCTACTCTGATCAGATGACTACTGTAATGAACAAAAGCTAGTTGCTACGGGCCGGGAACGTCGGGAGGTCATGTTGAAGCGCGGCAGCCGCTTTTATCGACGTGGATAGAACGGAGAAGAAGTAGTTCGCGTCCTCCATTTAGGCTTTCGCGACGGAAACCTTGATCGGCCGTATCCCTATGACTTTCTCCTCCTCCATCGCTTAACATGCTCCTCCGCAAGGGGAGCGGGGTAGCCTGATAGTTGCTTGTTTCATTTCCGTGGAAACAAACTCATGCAGGTGCACCAGAAGAACACGACGTGTAGTTACATAGTTAAACGCAGATCCTTGCGTGCCGTCAAATCACAGCCTTCTGTCTGGAGGCAGCTTAGTCCGTTAAGATTGCCGAAGCACATACGGATAAACCTTCCCCTGGATTGGATTACGCATGGATTGGATTACGCATGGCCACTTATTCATTAATAAGTCATTAGAGTTGCTGCATTGGAACACATGGGGGCCGCCGTTAGCACCGACAGGGTTATTTTTGCGAGCAAGTCGGGGAAAACAGCATATTATCATTATTTTCAGAATCTTTGCCAGGCATCTGATTTACAAAAGATTTCGCATCTTCTAAATCTGTGATTTCGAGAATCCATGGTCATGTGTATAACAACAAGGATCCCATGCGCAGTTAGGGGTCAGAAACCGGGGTCAAACGAGCGTATTAATTATAGTTATACGAGCGAAGCTATCCTTATACCTAATTATAGTACGACCCGCGCTCCTATTATATACTTCTATATACTAATAAGCCCTTATATCGCACGTAACGCCTCTAACCTATATATAGCCTAATATTACGCTATATATAGCCTGCTTATTATAATATAGTACTATTTATAATTATAATACTCCTCCTCGCTAAGAGCCCGGTTTTATAAATCTTAAACCGCCTTAGCGCACTGCTCTATAGTAGCGCTAGCCCTAAATAGCCTTATACTACTCTTATTATAGAGTCGTTTAAAGGTTATCCTCCTAAGTAGTTTTATAAGTAAGTTAGCTATATTCTTTACTAATAATATATACTTAAAGTTAACCTCGCCTCGCTTAGTAACCTCTTATATAAAGAAGTTATAAACCTATATATACTTTACGTAGTTATTTATAAACTCCCCCTTGATAAGTATAATCGCTCCTATATTATTAACCTATATATAAAGGGGCCCTCTAAGTTCTATACTAAGTTCGCTTAGGAAATTATATATCTAAAGCGCTTCTAAAGTAGTAAATAATACTACGTAGTACTTAGCCTCTATAGATAACTTAGAGATTATTACCTATCGTTAGGATCTCTATAATATTAGTCTATTAGCTATAAAGAATACCTAACCCGTCGTTAAATACGCTATATTTTTATAGCTAGCGTAGTTACTATTAATATAGCTATAGAGACCCTATTCGTTTAGGTCTCTATCCCTATATTCGTTATTATAACCTATTACTAAACAGGGGTTTATATTAATATATTATATTAAGCGCTCTATACCCTTCTTATATAATTCGTTTAGATAATAAGAAAAACGCACCTATAGTCCTATACTAAAAGAGAGATCTAGCTGCGTTATAAGCGCTCTAAAGCTAACTTTACTAAGCACTCTCTAGTACTACGCTTAGAGTTCTAGGTCTAGCGTAATATCTATACTAGGGATTATAAAGTTAAGCACCCCTATATTAATAAGTATATTTATAGACCTAATATTCGCTCTAGACTCCCTTACTATATTAATTAAATATATCTATTAGCTAATAATAGTCTTCTAATACTCCTTATTAAAAGTAAGCTATATACTAAGGAAGTTATTAAGCACCCCGAGGTTATTAACCTCGATCTTATTACTTACGCGCTTATAAATAGCGCTAAGAGCTGCTTCTAGTCTATATACTAGAATATTATTAATATATATAGCTATTATAACGTTAAGAGTTTTATTATAATAAGTTATATTATCTAAGCGTAGTAGTAGGAACCCTGCTTACTAGAAGATCTCTTATAACTTCTTTTACTACTACCTCCTGCCCTGCTATAACCTATATAGAGCCCTGCGAAGTCTAATAACGTATTCCTAATCTACTTTATACCTATATGAAATCGCTAGCTAAGTATATCGTAGGTCTATAAAGAATTCCTTAATTAGTAGGAAAGGTATTATACATACCGCTTTCTCTAGCTCTCTATTTAAATACGCGCTAATAAAGTCCTATTATTATATAGAATACCGCTTCTATTATATATATACTAGTAGGATTCGCTATAACGCTATTTAAGACGTCGAGGCGTATATCTAGGTAAAGTTATACCTAGAGACTTATAAGAAGCTTCTTATTATAATCCGCGCCTTACGCTTTATAAGTATACTATAGGTCTTCTTATACTTCTATACCTACTTAGCTAATAAGCGGAGGCCTTTTAGAGCCTCCTCCTTATTAATAAATTATAAAACTCCCTTCTTAACTAAGGTATATATCTTATTAAACGCCGCCTCTACCTATAACTTCTAGTTATTCGCAAGTCTATTCTACGCTTCTATAATAGTTATTAGGTCTAAGTAAGGCTATAGAGATACTTTAGGTTTACCTCTAAGGTAGTCTTATATAAAAGCTATAGTATAAGTATATACTACGTAGTTTTCCTCTAGAGAGTTAGTCTCTCCGATTTATAGATATACTCGCTATATCTACTCTATAATATTATATATATAGCGCTATAACTATAAGCCCTAACCTAGTAGTAATATCCGCTATCGCTCTACTAGCTCTATTATAGGTTTATAAAAAACGACGTTAGAGCGAATAATATCTTATCCCGCTCTAGTACCTATATCCTATACGCTTAGTCTCTATAATAACTAATAAGGATACCCTTCTTAGCCCGCGTAGCAATCTTCTTACTCTTTACTTATACCTCTAGATCGATATAAGTAAAATATATACTTCTAATAACCCTTAGTTAGCTTATATTAGGTATATAGTCTCCTCCTAGGGTTAATAGCTCGTTATAGAGCGCTTAAATAAATATCTTACTAGGTATTATTATAATAAAGGAGTAGTTAATAATATAGACCGCTACTAAAAGTAGAAATAGCTATAGTTCTACTAGGACCTCGAGATTAATACTTAAAGCGTGCACCTTATCTAGTATAATCTGGATTATACGCTCTATAATACTATTCTATTTATATATATATAGTAGTAAAGACTCTACCCTTATCCTATTATCCTATAAAATAGCTTCGAGGTAAGTTACTATAAACTCCCCTATATTATCTATATATATAACCTTTACTATTATACTAAAGGCGTTCTTCTATCCTTAGAGGTATATTTATAATTAGTATACTAGCTTATTCTTTATATTTATAAAGATAATTACTTAGAAGCGTATCTTATTATCTATAACTAGTAGAAAGTATTTAAAGTACCTTACTAGCTTTACCTCTCTAATATCTATTTAAAGAATATCCCCTACCCTCTCTATATAGCACCTAGGCGTATATAGAGAGTATTATAAACTCTTTAAGAGATTATACGTTTTATATAGCTATAGGACTACTAACTCTAGGGTTATTATATATCCCTTTATTATCTTAATAGTCTTCTTTATCTCTCTAAAGCCTAGGTACCCTAGCCTATAATACTAGAGCTTAGATTTAGTCCTCTACCTCGTAGTATATATAACTTATACGCTCGAATCTTACTTATAAGTAATATTAAGGTTAAAACCTCGTTATTAAATATTAAGTATTACAAACGCCTGCTTATTAGTACCTACTAGTTAGTTTTTATTAAAGTAACCTCCGCTAAGGTATAGTCTTTTGCTACTAAATATATTAACTAGAAAGGTTAGCGCATATAAGACGTCTTATAGCTATATTAATTCCCTATTATTAAAGCATAGGGTAACTATACCTATATACTTAGGATAGATATTACCTCCTATATAAATCGCACGTAGAGTTATTAATAGCGCGTACTCGTTATTATTATTCTACGATATATTATTAATTATATATATATTTATACCTATATCCTATAGCTAAGCGCTATTATTACGCTTCACTATCCTTAGAACGGTCTCTTTATATTTAATCTCTATAGACTCCTCTACTTACGCTAGGTATACTACGAGGTTATTCTAAGCTGCCTAAAAGTTATTAGAGTTTATAAAAGCGTAGTAAACTTATTCTAATACCTTCTAGCTCTCTTTTATAAACTCTTTCTTAGGCGCGTTTATCTTATTCTCGCTATTTAGCGATATTAATAATTCCTTATCCTTAGGACTATAGTTAGGATATTTAATCTATATAATATTAGCACGCTTATAACTATAATAGCTATAGCTTTATTAGTCCTTCTTAGGCTCTATCTTCTTATTCCCCTGAGATATCTTATCTACTACTTAGGTTATAAGTATAGCCTTTATTTTACTAGTTATACGAGCTTTATCCTATAGATCTACTACAAGCGCCTTAACTAACCTAATAGCACTTTTATAATACTTTAATTATTAATATATAGCTTAGTTATAGTATTAATCCTCTACTCCTTAAATAAACGCTTAAATAGCGTCCTTAATAGAGATAGTACTACCTACTAATCGATATCTATATTATAATTTATTAAAGCTTAATATATGTACTATTAGATCGCTCTTTATAAGCTGTAGTATATATATCTAATCTTATAATTAGCCTCATAGTATAATACTAGCGCTAGTATATATTTATAAAAGAGTCTCCTATATCTTAGAGCTACTTTAAATATATACTATAAGTAATAGTAGTCCTTCTATAAGGTTATTATATATCTTAGCTACTATATAGAGATCCTCTATATAGGTTAAGTTATCCCTAAGAGTAACCCTACGTACTATAAGCGCTATTTATACTTATATTAACTATATAATCTAATTTATAGATCCCTTTAAGTAATAATCCTTTAGGAACTTTATCTAAAAGTCCTTAAAGTAGTCTATACCTAGCTTAAGTATAGTAGTAGGCGCCCTAGTAAATAGCAGGGTATTTATTATTATAATATCTCACTAGCTTAGCGCTTCCCACGCTCTAAAGCGTAAATAAGCTAGGCTTACTAAGGTACTTATTAGTAGTAATACTATTAGAGACGAAGTATCTCTATTACTATTACTAACCTTAAGTAGCGCTAGGGTTATCCCGCGCGCCTCCTATAACTATACCTAAAGAGTCTTTTACTCCTTAAGCTTCTTCTACTAAGCTAACTATAGCTCTATAATCTTATACTAAAGATTTATAGTAGCTTTATCTTAAGGCTTTATTATCTCTATATCCTATAGCGTAGTTACTATAACTATAAGTAACTCTATAGGCTTCTTAGAAATATATTAAAGTCTATATAGCGCGCATATTATATTAGATAATTATATACTAGTAGTCTCGTTATTCTAATAACTACTATAACAAGCAATTTAGATTTATAAAGTCATATTAGTTATACTACTATATAATAATAAGGATCCTATATATAGTTAGAGGTTAGAAACTAGGGTTAAACGAGCGTATTAATTATAGTTATACGAGCGAAGCTATCCTTATACCTAATTATAATACGACCCGCGCTCCTATTATATACTTCTATATATTAATAAGCCCTTATATCGCACGTAACGCCTCTAACCCGCATGCGGCCTAATATTACGCCACGCGCAGCCCGCCTATTGCGATACGGCGCCATTTGCGGTCGTAACAATGTGCTGGAAGAAGATGCCAATCTGCTCTTGGCGGAAAGCTAGCGATGAGATCTAACGAACATTCACTTTCGTGCTAGCGGCGGTACCCTTGTAATTTATCGTGCGGGATGGGGCCTACCTGCGTAGTCACGTGCAGTCCCACCCGCTCCGGAGCGGGTATATATATCCCTTCGGTTCGCATACCCCTATTTAGAGAGACTTCTTCTATAGTTCGTTCTATAGACCTATATATATACTCTTTTATCATAGACTTCGTCCTATATACCTTTCTTTATATTAACCCTCCCCTTAAGCGCTTATAGCTATTATAATAGTTATAAGCCTAGCTCTTAGCTAGTTTTACTTCGCTTATAATACGCCTCTTCTATATAACCCCTAATATACTATAATAGCTTTAGGCGCTCCTTTTAGCCCTCCTCTTAGCCCTCTATTTAACCCCTCTTTATTATTAATATAGCTTTTTAACTTAACCCTCCTACTACCTAGCTATATATATATACTTACTATCTCTCTAAGCTATATAACTAGCCTACTTAATATTTATAGCTTCGCTTCTATACCCTTTAAGTAGATATATAGGATTATATTAACCTAAGTAGTTAACTTATACCCGACCCTATATACTATATAGCACACCCTCTAATAATTAATAAACTTACTATATAGTATAATAAGGAAGCCTATAAGACCTATATTTATAAGTATAATAAATAGGCTACGTAGCGCTATATATATTAAAACCTAAATAATATAGAGCCCCTACCTCCGCTACTTCTTATAATTAATAATATTTATAATAAGCACGCTATATATATAGCTAACTATAATACTACTAAAGAGACCTAAAAGTCTCTCCTTAGTAGCTACTATAATATTTAGAACTATATATATTATACTATTAACCCTTTATTACTTATAGTTACTTAGAATAACCTTCTAGCTATTAAGAATACCTCCTTCTAATTCTTTATATAAGCGCTTAAGTAGTTAATTACCCCTATAAACCTTATTATAGTTACTACTATTCAAGATAAATACCTTTATATTCTAGAGTAGGTAAACGCCTCTATATCGCTATATACCTAGTATTAGTAATAATATATTATATATTAGTATATAAAGTCGCTTGAGATCCCTAAAATCTGGGGGGCTATTATAACTAAGTACTTCCTTAAGATAGTTAGTAGGTATATAGCGCCTATATAGGCCTATAACGCCCTTATTAAGGTTATTGTAGCTAAGTAGACTAGCGCGAAGCTACGTACCTTTATTAAGATAGCTTTAATATTTAGCGCCCTTATAAATATATTTATTATATTAATAAGTATACCTAAACCTACCCCTACTAAAAACTCTATAATAAAGCGAGATAATAGTAGGGATTATATATAATATCCCTATAAGTATACCTACTACTAGTTAATATAATATTATAATTACTTCCTTTTAGTAATTTAGCTTAATAAAGCTAAATAAATTATTAAGCTTATAGGGCTAGAAAGAGAAGCTATCCTAGCTACCTTATATACTAATAAGTTCTCCTACTTATATAATATGCTTTAAGAGGAGGGTATTATTAAACCTTCTATAAAATACCTAATAAATATTAAAGTATAAGCCCCCTACTCTTATAAGTAGACTACTCTTATTATTATTATTATAGATAGCGTAGTATAGGGCCCTCTTAGCGCGTTAGCCTCTTTATAAATAGATCGCTCCCCTTATTATAGCTATAGCTAGGCCCCCTTAAGCGGAATACTCCTCTTATTACTAAGCAGACCGCTCTCTTTTTTCTTATTATTCTATAGGTAGCGCTATATAAGATCCCTAGGGCGCTACTCCTTTTATTATATTTAGTTATAAATAGCTTTATTTTACTTTATATTTAGCTTTAGGGGATATTATAAGGCTAGGGCGGTATATTATATAGGATAAGGCCTACTTATATAGTTATATATAGTCTTACCCGCTCCGGAGTAGGTATATATATCCCTTTAGTTTATATACCCCTATTTAGAGAGACTTCTTCTATAGTTCGTTCTACAGACCTATATACACACTCCTTTATTATAGACTTCGTCCTATATGCCCTTCTTCACGTCGACCCTCCCCTTGAGCGCTTGCAGCCATCGCGACATAATTCCTGTATAAATTCAGGGACGCTCTGTTGAAAACCGACAGGGATAAGGTAACAACATTTGGATGGACATGATTGGCCAATTACGCTCAAGTTGGCCTCATGTTTTGTACATAGACGACGACAAGACTCTCAAGAGTTGTAATGACAATGACTCGACAGAGCTTTAGCTGTTCCTGCGCGGAACTTTTTGAGGGCAAGCAACTAGCTGACAACGTGCACGCATCTAACGATTTGTAGAATCTAGTTGGGATCTAGGTGCAAGAAGGGTTATACGTCAGGGCAATGATTGCGTAAATGTGCACCGCTTATGTTTCGTTATATCAAGACTTCGCCTATGGATTGTATGAAACTGGAATGGCTTATTAATATGTCTTTGATGAATAAATGTTGTCAGCGCCACGTAGATCCATTGCACCAGTTCCGATAGTGACCCAAAACAGAGGTGTTGAATTGGAAAGGAAAAGCCCCAACATCAACTTGCTATGCCACCTGACGTTCGAATCACTTATACACCTTAGCTGACTGAATCCCCCTTACCTACTGTGCCCAAGAACGTTTCTTCTTGCAGCTATGTGGCTGTCCCGTTCACATCTTGAAGCCGAGGCTGTGTTTGCTGAATTTCGTGACTTTGTTGGACAGGCTGGCGACCAAGAAATCAGGCCGCGCAGTATCAGCGATTACTGTACCCCAGCCAACATCTTGTTCCCAAGCCGGTGCTGTTGCAGTTGATGAATACGTTTCAGCAGTGTGGACAGCGTAGGCAACTGCTGCTTGCACCGCCTGGGGCGAAGTTCGGAAGCCTGGCATGCTGCCATGTCTGCGCCAACAAGGCAGCCTCCGTCGGTGTCCGCCTCACACATTGGCCCAATTGTCACCCCTGAATCCCTTATCTCTTGGTTGATCGACACCAGTCACAGCTGCAAAGGGATCCTTTCGCCGGGCCCATCAGCCATACAAATACCCTCGTTCCTGGGCACACGTGTCGGGTGCCCTCAGCTGATGCAGCTCGTCTCCTTGGCGTCATACGGAGGCATCGATCTGCAAATCCTCCAAAATGGGGCTGGCGATCGCGGGGCACTGGTGGCACAAATCTGCTGAGCAGAACACCGCTTCCCTTCCCAAGGCGCTAAAATACTTCCCTTTCGCATTAGCACGTTTGCCCCGCAAACTAAGCTTGATTCTCACGAACTATCGCGATCGTTCTCGTATCGGCTACGATCCACTCACAGACATCTGGGCCATTTTCAACCACATACGAAACAAGAGGCAGGTAATTCACTCTGACCCCGGTTGAATGTCCCGTGCATCAGCTTGCCGGCTAGTATCACAATCGGTACGACTGGAGTATTTCTGGGGGGCCTCCATGAGCCGTTGAGCCTTCGCCGCAGCATACACTAAACGTGTCAGTCATGGACAACACATCAGCCATGACTGCTGTAGGCAGTTTGCAGCCCGAAGTTCGACTTTCTAAAGCTGTTTGCGACTTCAAACGCTTCATCGGTGACAACTATGGTGAGGACCAACGCGCCCGCTTCAAGAACCTTGAGACGCAAAGCCCACCGACGATAGTCAAAGTCGTTCAACTTACCGAAGAGATCAACCGCGAAGGGGCTAGGCGCCACAAATCTTGGAGGAATCACGCCACGCGGCTCATCGGATTACTGGAAAGAATTCAACAGTTCGCACCCATGGGCGATGTACTCATTGGCGGTACCCAGAATCTGCTCGCATCTGGTGTATGGGCAGTTGTTCGAATGTCCTTGGAGGTGAGCAGCCCTTGCCACCTGCATAGGAACTATTAGGAGAAGCTCACGACTTTCAGGTATCTTTGGGCTTCCTGTCCTACTTTGACAAGGTGTCTGCAATGCTGCTGAGGATTGGAGGTTCAATGACACTGCATCGAGACTTCGTCATGCTTTTCCCGAAATGCCGCGAGACGCAGACCTACATGTGCGAGTACACTATCACCATGCTTGGTCTTTGTCAAAGGATTGCCACGACCGCGACGAGATCCATCGCATCACAATTCGCGGCCTCATTCACATCCAACTTCGAGACGACTTTCAAGCCGCTTGAGTCTCAGCTGTTTCAATGGGGTCAGCTGATCGAAAAGCGAGTAGCCATCCTCGTCGCCAAGTCGGGCTTACAGCACCAGTCATCCAGTTTAGAGAGGTTCAACAGGCTGCAACTATCTCTTTCGCAAAAGGCTGCCCACCGAGATAGAGAAGCCCGGAAACACCGTCTCATGGAGTATTTGTCGCCTTACCAGCGGGAGTTCGACTCTATTTGGCGTCGGGAGCGGAAGCGAGGCGCATCCACTTGGATACTGGACCACCCAACCTACTCTACGTGGCTAGAGTCCCCGACTTCGGCGACTTTGGGGCTTCAAGGAAACCTAGGTTCCGGAAAATCAGTAACTATGGCATCTGCTGTGGCCAACCTCATCTTGTCAGAGGGAAGAAGGGACCAAGATGGTAAGACTCCGTGTTCGAATTTTGCATGTTTTCTTCCAGTAAATTTGATGCATGGTCCAAAAACAGGTACTAACTGGGCCGATAGCCAGCACCACAAACGGATATCTAACGACAGTATCACATGTTTTCTGCAGAAGCAGTAATCAAAGAACTGTGCTATCAGAAAACATCCTTGGGAGCTTAGTTTATCAGGTCCTGCGGAACGAAGCCATGGCCACCCAACTAGGACAATTTCTTTCTCAAACAAACACCGCCACCCAGATGCTGGACTCGAAACCTTACGTGGATATCCTGCTCCAGGTAACGCCCGATGATTGGCATGGGATCTTTGTGCTCGATGGATTGGACGAAGCTTCTCTAGAAGAGGTCGAAGATTTGTTCACGCAGCTGCAAAGATTGATGAAACATCGCCACGTCCTCCTGTTCTGCTCTTCTCGACCAACGTCGGAGTGTCGCGCATACGCCAGAAGCATCCTCGGCGTGACCCATATGATTTCAATGGAGCTCGTTGACAGATCCGAGGACATGTTAAGCTACATCTCTTCCGAAGTCGAGCGATGGAATTCGATTAGGAAGCTGTCCCCTGAAATGGAACAGCTCATTACCAAACAGCTGCTCCTGGGTTGCCAGGGAATGTTCCTGTGGCTCTCACTACAAGCCGAAACAATCTGCCCAAAGTACACGCAAAGCCTTCGTTCCGATGCTGAGATTGCCGACATTCTGAATAACCTCCCACGGAATTTACCCGAGGCATTCGACCAAGCTTTACTGAGGATTCCGGATCTGCGATACGGTTCTCGCATATTCCAATTGGTCGCCGCTGCTGACCCGGCGTTGAGCCTGGACGAGCTTCGCGTCGCGGTCAATGTTGACCCGGGAAACCTAGCATGGAACTCGTCGACATTTACCGAATCTGGACTGAGCCTCGCATCACAGTATGGCGGAAGCCTCATTGACATTGACGAAGAGGATCTCTGCGCTCGATTTATTCACCACAGTGCTTTCCTGCACCTCACTCAACCACCGTCAACACCCCAGGCGGCACCTTTCCACTTTGAATTCGCCAATGCTCAAGTAACGCTGGGGGCGATTTGCGTGACCTATCTCAACTACGGCGTCTTTGAAAATCAAATCTCGAAATCGCGAAAGAGTTCATTGACCAATATTCCGGAAGTGGTCGTTGGCTCATCATTCCGAAGAACATCCCTTTCTACCAAGATCTTCTCCATATTGTCGACGGACAGACGGCCTGAGGCTTCCATGGTTGACTTGGATCGCCTCGTATCTGACCTCCAATCGTATAGGTTGAAGGGGAACGAGACCGACACTGGCGAGATACGCCTGTTCCTGAACTATGCGAAGGAACATTGGCTCGAAATAAGCAAGAGCTTCCACGAAGGTATCAACGAGGCAACGTACTCTCTTTGGAAGCTGTTGATAGGCGGCTCTGTAGCGCTGGTGTCAGATTCGCTGCCGTGGGAGCCGAATTCTGTTGCCTCTGTGACAGAGTGGGCCATTCGAAACGGCCATGGACTTCTCTTCCGACACCACATCGGCAGTGAACATGCTTCGTCGATGACTGAGGTCTTTAACACAGCCATGCGACTCGCCAAAGAACACCAGAAGGTGGAAAACAAATTCGTTCAGCTCAATCCCTACGCTGAACAAGCATTCCACCTTTCCGGGCGAGACCTCGGCCCGCTCATACCCCTGTATCTCTTGGAGACACGAAGTCAACCGAATATGGATGATCTCAGTCTTCTTCTCGGCGTACAAAGACCGCCTTTCGGCAATATGGAAGACTTCCCGAGGTTCACCATGTCTGAGAAAGAGTTCGTGGACAGCGCTGCCCGCTATGCGATAGATCAGCTTTGGGATCGCCATGACCAAGAGACCAAGAGAGTGAAAGCCACTTGCGCTTGCGAGAGGTCAGTCAAGTTTCTCAGTCATTACCTGTGTAATATCGACGCCACACTTGGGAATGGACAGACTCTTCTCCAGATAGTGATGACGAGGCTATACACCAAGGGAAAACACTCGAATGAGCTGGCGTCTATTGCGGAGGACCTTATTGAGCGCGGTGCGGACGTCATGGCATCTCCAGATAAGGGGAAGCCCCCCGTGTTTCTTGTTATCGAGGCGAACGACGCGGAATCTTTTGGCAAGATGCGGGACGCAAGAGGGTACTGCCTTGATGCGGTCTGCGGCGCCCACTCAGAAACCATGTTCCATTTTGCCTGTCGAAACCATGGCAACCTGAGCAGGGCACAACTTGAAGCCGGCATACTCGGCACCCTGCTGCGAGATGGCGCAGATGTTAATTATCGGAATCGAGTTGGGACACCGCCTCTCATCGTCGCTGTCAAGGGCGGTAGTCGCGCTATTGTTACCCTCTTGCTGGAAAGGGGTGCCGATCCAAATGTGGCCGACTCTTTCGGGACAGTACCTCTTCATGTCGCGCGCGACGTGGGAATCATATCCAAATTGATGGAGTTTGGCGCGGATCAAGATGCTTCCACCGCCGAAGGATTTACTCCCCTAATGGTTGCAGCTATCAACAACGTACCTTGCGTCGTCAGGAGACTCACGAAACTCGGCGCCAATGTGAACCGGCGACTTTGGCTTTCTGGTTCATCCTCGTTCTGTATTGACAGACTGATCGCAGCCTCCCAAACTCTGAGGCCCGACATCGAGCAGCCTGCCGACAGGATAGTGCTCAATGCATCCATCAACGGCATCGGCCCAGGAGACACAGCGGCTTCCCTTGTTTTCACTCAGTTGGAGGCGCTAACTCCAAGCATGAAGAACGTGGGCCCCGGCCAGCTCAAGCAGATCATGGGCACCGGGTCACAGTTCTTGATGAGGGTATCTCCTGAGGCAGTGCGGGTCGTGGATCTCTGGAGAAGTCTGGGCGAGATTGCGATTTTCTTGATCTGCCCCGAGATGGAGAGCGACATCCGGCGAGACCTGAGGGCCCGGACGCGACCGTATGCGAACCTCCGCTGTTGGCAACCGATCATCGCCAAGTTGGAAGGACGCAGCGATCTGGACAATGCCTTCTGCTCCATCAATGACTTCATCTTGTATGTCACGGGTGGTGAGACTAGCTACATGGTGGAGGTATCGGATCGCCTCACTAACGCGTATCAACGGATGCGCTTTCGAGGTCCCGTGGCCATGCAACCTATGCAGAGCTCTCCACCTGCGTTACAGGCCGGTTAAGTTGTGCGTGTCCCCTTCATCTTCTGATTCGGTAGGTTTCACTACAACAACAATGTTTTTCAGCATCACAACATCCAGCAACGCGACGACGTCCACCACACCTCGCTGCTCACCATAATCACGCCAAGGGAGGAGTCGTGGGATTGCTCGACGCAGTGGACGACCATGACCGTTTTCCTGGGGAAGGTATGGGGAAACTACCGTCACACAAGCCTATACTCTCTCCAACTCCGCCGCATCATGCTACCCTTTCCGGATGGGGTTATGCAGCTCCGGAAAGCCGTCTCAGCTTCAGACCGGGAGTGTGTCCCGACGGATGGGTCTACAATGGCGTGGTCGAGGATTGTCGCCAGCAGCATCGACGGCCTACGGCTGCTCAAGGTTCGCTCTCGTCATCTTCTTGATATCCCCTCCTAGAGAGCTACGCCACGAACCATCGGTCCAGCGGCTTCTCCCACATGCGGGTCGAGACAGACGACGGCATCTCATCGCTGGCTCATCAGTGTGGAAGAACAGGGTGGACGACCGCAGCCGCCTCCCGGACATCAGGCGAGGACACAGGACACTGCCATGGTGCACGACGCCTGGGCCGTGCCGTGGGCCGCGTCCGACGCGGCGACGTTGATGATGCCGAAGCTGCCCACACTCACGAGCGGCATGAGGGTGCTGGAGTGGACGCCGGGCCAAAGCATCCCAGGCGGCGAGCGGCGTGAATATTATTAGTAAGGATGCGCAGTAATTTTTGATGATTAGGATGCCCATTATGGGGGCTCTAGTGATCGACTCGTGTATGCGGTGTTGTATACGGAAACGCGAGAACAAGCGGGAGAGGAGAGCTATCAAGGCGGCCACGGGGGAGAATCTGCCTAGCATACCAAAGCGAGTATTATGAGGATGCACGGCCAGTGTCGGTGATAGAGGTAGACCAAGGCATGGGCACAACTCTTGCTTGCCGGGTTCTCGGAAACAACCATAGCCACATTCAAAGCCAAGTTCATCAAGTCTTCCGCAACTCGCCGCGGCACACCTGCACAACGAATGATTATTCCTTTGGCTGATAATCGTAGTTCTAAATTGTCACCTCGTGGATGAATAAGACTTTGTGTTGTGCTGGGTACCTAAACCCTTCATCAGATGAGAGGGATGATCATAATCGCATTGAAGGCTGTGATGTCCCTAAATGTGGTTAAGGACGCCTCTCATAGGCTCAATGACTAAGTGAAATGCGACTAGTAAATGAGAGCATAAATACCAACACAATAATAACAGCCGCAACAACAGTCGCAACGAGCGGTAGGCGAGTAGTGGCAAATTAAACAACGCAAAGCGGTCACGAGGCACATACAGGAGTGCAATCGTAATTGGGACTAACCTGGCAAACGTACTGAGCTGGTTCCCTGGTGTACGGAGTTGTCGAAATTGGGCCCCATGGGTTGGGAGGTACGGGGCGCTATGGATGAGGCCCAATCTACGTACAAATAAAACGCTTTTCAACCGTAGAGGGTCTCAACGCAAACAGTTTCTTGTGCCTTACGATTGCGTTCAAGTCGCACAACAATGTCGAGGCGTCGTAGGGCGCTTTATGCGCACCCAGCAGCAAGGCTTGTATGCCTAGTTCCTACTCGACATTGTGTGGAACCCCAGGATATACAGGAGTCTGTACAGTCGTAGAGCCCGGGTGCAGGAGTGATAAAGGTCACTCGGCTTACAATGCAACTAGTTCTAGTCAGCTCTGGTCTCTGAAGATCGACTCAGGTACCCCTTGCGACGCAGACGCTCTGATTATCCTAAGCTGAGGTTTTGTGGAATGAAGAAGGATCCCGGTAATTCCTGGGAATACCTATGCATACCATATGCTTTCAGCTTCACAGTGCAACGGCAGGCAGACTGAAGTCGTGGTTCTCAAAGTCCCTGTCAGGGTCGCAGGCAGAAAGATTGAATGGAAAAAGGGAGTCCGCTCCGGTAAGCTATCGACGCCGAAATATGCCCTAATTTGCCTTTTGCCCAACCCATGAGTAGAACAACATGTATGAATGCACGCTACCATCGTCCAAAGCCTCTCGCACAGTCCCTGTGAAATCTTGAATTTGAGCCTCGCTCATCCCTAAGGCCGGGAACAGCTTCACACCGGCTGCCCCGAGCAAACCCGCAAACACGTCGCGCATCTGCCCTCCTATATGCCGCCGCACCTCATTACCTTCTGCCCATGGTCCTATCGGAACTTTGAACACCCTGCGCTGAACATTGATGAACCCTATTTGGTGCAGCAGGTCCCCTATCTTTGGCGCCAGTTGGAGATCGCAGCCAGCACGTTGCATCGCCGTCTGCATCAGCGTCCAGAATTGAGAAAGGGGCCCTTCCGGGGGCATCGTTCCGTCGTCGCAAGAAACAACGCCGCTGAAGTCCTGGGTTTCGATCCAGCCCCCCGGTTTGAGATGACTAACGCGAAGTCAGTGGACGACCTTGTAGCGACTCCTGGCGAGGCGACAGCCATGATTACTTACTTGTATGACCGCTCCAGAATCGTGGTGGCATCCGCCGTGAAGGGCAAGAAGTCTCGAGCGTGAATTAGGTCGAAGTCGTTGCTGATCTTAAAGTCGCAGGCGCTGTTAATATCTCGCAAAGTCTCTGAGTTGAGCTCCTATTGCGGTCTTACCGGATCCACCCAATCATCTCCTATATCGTCAACTAAGAAGTCTACATTGCTGGGTATCCTGTCTGATTTTGAGTCATGCACATTTTCTGGGTAAGTTGAAGTGTAGACTTACATGTCTGGTTGGATGGGAGACAAATCAACGCCCACTACTTGGGCTCCAGGATATGCGTCCGCGACTGACAACAACATCAATCAGCGTCTGCGGAAAGACTTGCGGCTCCAGAGCTCGCTCACCGTTGATGGCCCATATGCCTTCGAGAACTGGTCAGCAAGAGGCAGATCATTCCCGTGGAAGCACCCTTACCTACACCCGTCCCTAGATCGAGAATCTTTTGTGGACGGTCTCCAATTGGTGCAAGGAAGGACCGGCCTTCATTTAAGAGAGTAATCATCTCGTGTTTTGTGTACTCCCTCTCTTGCTCAATGTGGTCGTTGGGGAAAAGATACTTCCCATCGCGGTATCGATGATATCTACATGCTCGTGAGACTCAAAATCCACACAGGCGCGCCAGGGAATTGGCGGTGAGACGCGACGAAAGACCGGAGACAAAGGTTCGCGAGACACACCTTCTGCCGCTGAAGTGAACATGGTTTTTAATGGAGGAAGTCATGGACTTCCACCCGTCGGGCTCCTCGCTGAACAGCAGCGAGTCGTTGTCGTCGCCGATGCCCTCGTCGTCGGCGGGTGAGCCATTTCCGGATAGATGATGCGGCGAGTATCTCGGGCTGAGAGAAGCGGACATGGACATGCTCGTCGCTGTGGTCTATCCGCACGCAGAGAGACGGACGGGCGTCACGGAACGTGTGAAAGGGAGCTAGAGGCCTTGGAGAAGTTCCGAACGAAGTCGGGGCGGTGGATCTTTCTAGAGAGCGGCGGGCAAATGCGGCGAGGCAAGCATTCATCATGTCGGGAAGACGGGACGCGCCGAGCCCTGCTAGGCGCTTCGGGCCCAACAGAAGAATGTCACGCGACCTGCAGCCCTGATTGGTGTGCTCATTTGTCTGACGGGGCACAGCCCACTCGCCTCCTCACACTGTTTCGTCGAGGGTCTCATGCAAAAGCAAGCAAGGCGGTGTTGGTTGGTGGTGTGAGCCAACCGCCCGTTATCAGGAATCTCATCGTCTCAGGACATGTCCGTTTTCATGAATGTGGCAGCAAAGACTCTGCAGGTGTGGGAGGTAAATATCTTGACAGCTCTCCTCCCCCCCCCCCCCCCCCCCCTAATGGAATGTTTACCAGCGCCAACGACTCACG
>JAVHLU010001547.1:0-28633 GCA_036785755.1 Colletotrichum ledebouriae
ACCTCTTTAGTTAAGGAGTTACCTCTTATATAGTAGTATTTATAATACCTTGCTAGAAGGTCGACCTTTTAGGTTAAGGAGTTATCTTATATAGTAGCTTTTACCTTACTAGAAGGTTTAGCGAGGGCGTTACTATAATAGCCTTAGTAGCCTGTTTAGCTCTAATATAATTAGCCCTAGTGCAGCGCGCGTCCGACTTTATATAAGGGTTTACTTATAAGTAGTAGGAACGTATAGGGTTCCTATATTATTTTCCTTAACTAATAGAGGGTATAGGTTAAAATACCTATATAGTGTTTCCCAAATTATACCTGCGAACTAGGTGAATTTATTATAGTCTTTTTGCAAAGGGGCTGCGGCGTAATTCCGAGCTTAATATTATATAAGTCTATAGTTCTAAATAACTATAGAGGGATATACTTAATAAATAATAAATCCCTACTAATCCCTCCTTAATTAGATATTATAATAGAGCATAAGTTAATTCAAGAATAGCTTTATACCTTATTATTATAGAAAATATATATACTATTAAGAATACTCTTAATAGCTTAAAAAAAATAAATATAGAGGATCTTATACTTTATAATATAAAATATATAGAGACCTTTTATATTAATGTTATTTCTAAAGCCCTACTTTAGAAGATAAGTATTTAATACTTGAGGTATAGCTATATATTTCGCTTTAGAACCTATAAGAATAATATTATAATTAAGAAACTTATTAAGAAAGTAAGCCTTACCTTCCTTAAATATAAGCCTTATTCCTTATACTCTATTCCTAAGTAGATCCCCTAAAGTATTAATAATATTATTAATAATATAGGATATATACTTATAATATATAAATATACCTCTTTTATACTACAATTAGATAGGAGTAATAATATAATACTTTAATACCTCTAAAGTAGCTACCTTAGACCTAAAGCTCTTAAGTAGCTTATTCTTACTACTTAGTGGGTAAGGATTAAAAGCCTAACGCGCTTATAATATTAATATTATATAGTTATATATACTAAATAGGTAATCTTAAGATAAATATTAGAAGATAAAGTAATATACTCCTATTATAGAATTATATAGGATCTCTTTAATTACCCTAAAAGCTTTAGCTAGAACTAGTAGCTCCTTATTATTAAGGATAAATATATTAGGCAGCTCTTTATATTTCTATATATTAATAAATTCTAAAGTAGTATTATACTTACTCTATATACCTTTAAGTAATAACTATTTTAATAGAAGGGAATTTCTATTTATAAGATTAAATAAGAAATCAAGAAGTTAGTAATTTTACTTATAAGCTATATAGGATATAAGAAATAGACCTATATAGAAGGAATAGAGGTTAAAATAACCCCTCTATATATAAAGGAACTAAATAGTAGAGGGGAATAGGCTAGTTAGGAAGTTATAACTGAAATAATTAAGATACTTATACTAGCTAGCTTACTTATAGAACTATAGGCTAAGATAATATTATTAATAATAATACGATATAATATAAGCCTATTTAAATGCTATAACTAGTATTTATTACTATTGATTAAAACGGAGTAATTCTAGTAATACTTTTATTAATGATAACCTAATAATAAAGTAGCCCTAACTTATAACCTTCGCCCTTACTAGGGATATATATATACCTATAGCTATTATATATACCCCCTTAAGAGGGAATAAGAGAGAGGAATTAATAAGAGAGACTTTAAGGTAATACCGCGGGGATATATTAGATACCCAGTAGAATATACTCGAAATACATATAACCTATATATAGTCTAGATCGCTATATTATAATTATTTATTATTATATAGAGTATAATATTTACTAAATAGACTTTCTATATGAAGAATAAACTAAAAGAGGCTATCTTAGAAGATATTATCTATAATATAATAAAAGAGATTAAAAAACCTATATTATATATTAACTTTAAGCTTTAGATCTTAGGTATTATAAATAAGGATAAAGCTATATTAATACTTATAGCTAAAGAATAATTAAGTATATTAACCCTTATTCCTAAAACTAACTTTCTAAATAGAGAAATCTTAAAACTTCTAAAGGGATAAGTAAGCTAGAAGGGGGGGTAGCTATTATCTCCTAATCCTATACTAGAGCTAGATAAAAGCCTAGCTCTAATAAATAGAGTAGTAAATATAATATATATATTGGAAATAACCTATATAGATAAGGCTATTAGAGAAGTTGATTCTAAAAGGGAATAGATTAAGGATTATATTATAATTAAATTACTCCCTACTTTATAAGATATTTCTAAAGTAAGTACGTATAATAAGAATAAGCCTTTAGATAAGAAGCTTTTAAATCTATTAATATAGCTATACTAAGATAATAAAGAGGGGGATAATATTAAATAGAGGTCTAACTAGGTATATAGCTAGGAGGATTATAACTAAACTTATTAAAGCTAATAACTATATAACTTATTACTTAGTAACTTATAAGTAGGAATAATAGAGAGTAAACCCTACTCTAATTACTAGTTTTTATTATAATATTATATAGAGTAGGAGTAGGTATCTAGCTTCTTTAAGACTTTTATACCTAATTAGTAGAAAGCCTTCTTAGAAGCTACTTTAAGCTATTATATACTCTATAGCTATATTAATACCGCTATTTATAATATAAAGCCTGCTTATATAACTATAATAATCTATAAATATCTTATTAGTAATAACTCTATTAAGCTACCTCGCTTATAGAAAGAACTTTTAAACCTCTTATAAGCGCTCTAAACTTGCTTTAGAAAAGTAGCTAAGATTAAGATAAATGAATTATAATAAATATATATATCATATGATATTAATTAAGGGATAATGATAAAGAGACCAATCCCTTTAAACCAGGTATTTACTTATAAATTTGATAAGGATAATATCCTTAATTAATATAAAGCAAGGATTCATATTTAGGGCGACTAATAAGAAAAGTCGCCTCTTAAATAGACTTATATAATAACCCTCGCTACTTATACCTTTAGGGTAGCATAAATAATTTAATATTATTAATATACTCCTAAATACCTCCTAGGACTTACTTAAAAACCGTATTATTTTGATATGGTCTACGTAGTAGGCGAAAAATATAGGTGAAAGATCTATGATTCTAGAAGGTTTTCTCCTTAAAGGTAATAAGTCCTTTTATAAGGGTTAACGCGTTTAGGTATATTTAATATATTAAATACGTTAGATAGCCTTAAGCGGGATAACTATACTAAGCGTATTTAGTATTAATTACTTATATAAGAAGAGAAAGGTATTAACTACGATATATAGTATAAATTTTAATTTATACCTCCTATTATAGTAATATACTAGTAAGTAGAGCTATGCTATTATATATAAATAACTATATATAACCTTACTTCCTTTCTATTCTATATATTTTATAATATCCTGCTTTAGGCTAAGGGAGTCTTAGGCGTAGTATTAGCTATCTTTAAGAGGTTAGGGTAGTCCTTATCCTCGTTATTAATAATCCCTTTAGCTATAGCTAGGAGTTAGTTAATACTAACGCTATAAGTAGTAGCTAGTTAGATATTATCCTTATATTACTCTAGGAATAAGTAGTAAGATTTATTACTAACCTTAGGGTATAACTTAATAACGCTATTATTTTTAATTATAGCGATTAAGGTAGCGAGGGAGGTAATATTAGTATAAAGGCCTCGAAGGTCCGTAGTATATTTATACTAAACGTTAGCTATATCTATAGCCTTAGGGTTATTAAGGTTTAAAAGAGCATAGATAGTACTTAAGTTATTACTATTAACTATAGCCTAACTAATATAAGTATTATCCTTAGTATATATACTAGTAAACTCGTATTATAGTATCTACTTAATAATAAAGAATAGTAATATAGCGCTAAACTCTAGGTTACTTATAATTCGTTTAGTTATAAACGAGTTAAGGGCGTAGATATATATATATAGGCTAAGGATAATTAAGCTATTCTAGATAAGTATATATAAGGTAAGGCGTTTAGTATAGTAAGTAGTAATAAGGTCGGTCGCGTTAAAGAAATAGAGGCGCTAAAGGTATATATTAATTACCTCCTAAGTAGTTAGGAACTTTATATAGGAATAGGTAAGGCGATAGAGGCTAGTAATATAAGTATAGGATTACTAGTTAGTAATAACGATCTCTTAATACTAGTAGTAGTATTAGGCGTCTTAGTAGCGCTAGGCTTATTAGAGGCGTTAAAGGGGCTAATATTAGAGGAAGGGTTAATATTAGTATAATTATCTAGGCCTGTAGCTAATGCTATATACTTAGTAGATAACTTAGTAATAAGGTATTATTTAGGGCTAAGGAAGCCTAGGCTATCTTATATTAGTCCCTTAGGGATAGTTATAGTAATAAACTTAAACTTATTAGCAGCTAACTTAATAAATTAGCCTAAGTTGAGGGTAATAGCGCTAGCGTTAGTAATATAACCCTTAGAGAGCGCTATAGTTAGGGCGATCTAGGTCTCCTTATATCTATTAAATAGGATAGAGATATAGCTAATACGTTTATTATAAGCTTATATTCCTTTAATAGCCTTAATAATATCTACTACGCTAGGGGTACTAATACTAGTAGCTTACTTCTTAGGAGTAGCTATCTTATTAGTCTTATTTTAAGCAATAGGAGTTAATCTAGTGCTAGATATATTAATACTAATTAATAATTAAGGTTTAGTGTGCTTAGTAGTATTAATAGCTTAGTTATATTAGCTAGCGTTAAGGGATTATTTAGGCTAAGTAGCTTTAATAAGTTTATTAGCTTAATTATATTTAGTAGTAATAGGTTTATTATCTCTACTTAAGGCCTCTCTAGACTTAATAGAAATAGGCGAGCTAGCGATATTAGTTGTATAATATAGGTTATATTCGAGGGAGTTCTATATAATATTATAGAGAGATAGCTACTTAAAGTATAAGATAGTATTAGGAAATTAGTAATAGAACTTAATTTAGTTTATAAATAGTAGTTAAGCAATAAGGTATATATTAATACCTAGGTAAATAATAAATAAGGTATTAGAAATATTATAACTAGTTTTATAATATTAAGTCTTTTAGTTAAGGGCGCGCTTAAAGATCTCATAGTTATAAATATAGTATCCTAGCTTTCTATAAGGGATCTTAACGTTAGGTAAGTAGTAGTAGATATAGTTAAGGGTAATATATTTAGCGTCTTTACGTTTAGAGTATTATCTATTTATAGTAAAGTAATACCTAGGTATATATAATATAGGTTACTCTAGTAGCGCTAAGCGCGTAATAACGTAGAGCGTTAGTAGGGGTCCTTAACATCTAGAAGAGGATAATAGTAATAAAGTAAGATATAAGTATAATAATAATAAAGTAATAGGGTTAAAGGCGTTAACGCTCTTCTATAAAATATATATATAGCGGGAAAAATACGCTTAATACTAGGCGGGTAAAGGTAATAGTAATAACTAGTAGGGTTACTTAGTAATATAAATTTGTTTTATATATATATACTTAAGTGCTTATTTTTCTTATTAGTTAAATAAGAGTAGGGATTAACCTTCTAGTAAGGAGGGTAGTTATATTTATAAAGGTTCTTATAGTACTAAGGGTAGAAGGTATTTAAGAGGGAAGGCGCGATAGATATAGTTATCCTTACTAGCAGGATAGATATAGATATTACTATTATTAGGGTAAAGTCCTTAGATATACTAAGAGTGCTAAATATCTTTATTTTATAATAAGGCTATAGTTATAATACTCCTTATAGTCTACTTACCTAGTTAAAGCGCTTTAAGTAGTATATTCCTTATTTATAATATATATTATATTATTCTACTAGGTTCTTACGAGGCCTTCCTCTTAAGCGCCTTAGTAGTCTATTACTAGGCTCTAATACTAGTTTAATACCCTATTAGATAGGTCTTTAAGCTTATGCTTATCTATAGAGCTATTGTATCTTTTATTCCTTACTTTTAAATATAATAACGAGTTTATCTATATTTATAGCGTCTTTATTTATTTAAATAGTATATATTAGTAGGTAACCCTTTTATTTAACTAGATATTATACCTTTCCTCGGGGGATGATTTGCTTCTTAAGAATACTTTTAATCTTAAAATACTTATATGCTTTAAGCTAATAAATATTATTATCTTCCTTAATATTAACTAGGCCTTAGTAGTTATCTTAATAGTTAAATAGGTTACTACTAGGGGCTAGTACTAGTATAAGTTAGATAATAGATATAACTAGGCAAATATTTATATTAAGTAGAATATTGAGGCAGTATATTAACTTACTAATACGTTTAAGGACCTTAAATAGAATATACTAGTAGCTATACTTTAGGTTTAGCTATCCTAGTAGATAATATCCTAATCCTATCTTAAGGTATACCTAGTCGCCTAGCTTAAAGGTAATAAAACGATATTTTTTATTATACTATTCCTTTATATATAGCTTAGCTATAGTAATTAAAATTTTTACTTCCTCCTAGAAGATTTCGCGGTTTAATTTAGGATTAGTATTACCTAAGATATTTAACGTATTATTAGTATTCCTACTATATAGGATTTAGTTTAGTAAATAACTAATAACTTATACGTAGGCGTTATTAAGGTTATATTAAAGGCTTAGTAGTAATATCGCCTAGTTATTATTAACGAGGTTAAGAAAGTAACGAATAGCTAGTTCGATAGTTTAGTTCTTATATTCTAAAATACTATTAGTTTAAGGATAATATACTATTAAGAATCTTAACTTAGTATATAATTTAGCCTATAGTGCGGTTTAAAACTTTAATAGGAACTTCTAGTTATAATTAGATATAATAGCTTTTAGGATTCCCTAGTTACTATATTAGAGGTTATAAAGAAGGAGGCGTCCCTAGATCTTAGCAGTATATATTAAGTAACCTAGGATAAGCAGTATTACTTTAGAGAACTTATTAGTTATAGTAAGTATTATATTAAGTAGTAGGAAGTTCTCTATTTCATAGCCTAAATATTATAAAGGTATTTTAGGAAGTCTAATAATAAAGTCTATAGCAACTATATAAAAAGGAATAGCTAGTATTAATATTAGCTATATTACGCCGAGCAGTAGTTAATATTCTATATTTATTATTGTATATTATAAGTAATTAGTTACGTAGTTATTAACTTATTATTTAAGACGTGGTATATAAAAGTATTTATTAATAGCCCTCTACGTTTATTCCTTACTAAAGTAATAGTAGTTATTATAAGCTTCTTTAATAAGTAGCGTTACTAACTCCTTTAGAACGTAGAGCCTTTAGTAATTAGTATAAGGGTTAATATAGTAAAGGAGACTATTATATATAACGAAGTTAAGGTCTATATTATCTATCTTCTTATAGAGTATTTTATATACTCTACTCTAGGACTTCGAGTTCGTATATAATTAGATAAGCTTCGTCTAAAAGTTATTATTAAGAAATACCTCTATTATAAAGTTAGCACCTATTAGTATATTATCCTATATATTATTAAGTTCCCTAATATCTTTAACTAGGATTTCTATTATAAGTAGGCGTAATAATATATCTACTATAATATTTAATATTCTAGGGATATAATAATATACTAGGGAGAATTAGCTAAGGTATTCTAATAATAAGGTAAGTTATAAGTTAGACCTTATCTTATCCCCTAACTATAGGGATATTTGTTTAATAATATTATACGTTACTAAATAGTTAGTAAGTATAATTATAGGGTCTCGTCTTAATAAATGTAATATTAGCTAGTACTTCTTTACTACCTAAACTAGGTAAGCTACTTCAGGTTTAGTAGGCTAATATTTCTATTTAGCTTAGTTAAGGCCTTTGCTAATATAAGCGATTAGGCGTATATTAGTATATTTAATAAAGTCGCAAGGCTTCTACTTAACGTTATTAGCTAGCTAGAAGATTAGCGCGGAGTATCTATATTCCTTTAATAGGTTAAGCTAAATAAATAGCTACTTATTAGGGCTATAGTAAAATAAGGCGTTATCCGCTATTAACGCGTTTTTAATATTATTAAAGCTAGCTTCTTCTTCTAGTATAGGTTTAAAGCTTCTTTTTTAATAGAAGACCTTTTATATAGTACCTTTATCCTTTCCTTAAGCTTAGGCTTTAGTAAGTAATGTTATTTTATATTATTAGAGCGGTTAAATATAATTATTATAACGTAGTATTATATATTATAGGAAACTAGTTACCCCTATCTAATATTTAAGCTAGCGAAGGTTATAGGGGCACTTAATCTTCTTAACAGCATTAACACAGTCCTATATATTTAATAGTCTAAATATATTAATAATAAGGCTAAGTAGCTTAATAGAAGGGTATCCTATAAATAACTTTTTTATAGAGAGTAAGAGCCTAATATTAGTAAAGAGTCTAAGAATTATATCGAGGTACTTAAGGTAAGTACTAAGGTCCTTTAAGGCGATAATAACATCGTTAATAAATATATAGGTATATTCCTTATATAGTTATAAAAGTTTATTTATAACGTATTAAGCGTGAGTAGGCGAATTATAGAATCCTATTAGTACTACCTTTAAGCGTTCTTATCCACGATAGCTAACTATAATAAATTAGTCCTAATATTCCTTCTTAATAAGGAATTAGTAAAAGAAGGACTAAGTATTAATTATAGTAATCTATAGTTTACTATAAAGGTATGTAATAATATCTGACTATAGTAGTATAGGGTATATATTAGGGATTATAGCTTTATTAAGAGTATATAGGTCTATAACTATTTAACCCTTATACTTACTATCTATAATTTGCTATATTATAAATACTAGGGCTCTAAATAATATAGGTCTAGAGTTACCCTATTCTATATAGTCCTGCGCATAAAGCTTATCTAAGGTTTTATTAATAAGTTTCTTATCTTCCTTACTAACTAGATAAGGTTATTATCTAATATTTATATTCTACTATCCTTTAATAAGTTCGACCTTAAGGTATTAATCCTCTAGAAGGTTAATTAGTCCTTAGTCCTTCTAGATAGTAGGGTAATATAATATAACCTCTTTAAGGTATTAAATAGCTTTAGGATCTTAGTTATAGATATATATACCTTCCTTAGTAATAACTACTAGTAAGTTTTTAGGCTTTATTATACCTATCTTACTATTTAGGTTAATATTCCCCTTATAGATATCTCTGCGATTCGGCGTTATATTATCCTTTATTATACCTTAGTTAGCGAGCGCTTCCTTACTAGTTAGGTTAGAGATTTCTACTTATTTATTAACTAGTAGTTCTAGTAGCTAAATAAGTATTATAAGATTATAATTTAAATAGTTAAAAATAGCGTAATATATTAGATCCTTGTGTAATTATATTAAAAAGGCTATTTATAGTTAATCGTAAGTCTTTAGCTTAAGGTGTCTATTAGACTTAAAGGGCGCTAGGGTTCTAAGTTTAGTACTTTATTTAATCTTTAATAAGTAAGGAGCGTTATTAATAATAGGAATGAGTAGTGAATTACTTATATATATATATATATACCCTTTATGCTTTAGGCTAAATAGAAGGGACTCTATTTTACTAATAGTATATTAATTTAAATAGTAGAGTAATTATATACCGCGATAGTTATATTTCTAATACTATATACATTATAAACTTTTAAGGGGACTTTTAAGTAGATCGAAGAAGGAATTCGAATATTATTATAAGATACGATCTAGATATATAATTCTAAGTTTAGGATATTAAGTCTATTAGGTATATTAAAGTCTTACCCTATAAGTAAACTAGTATCTAGATATAGGATAAGCTATATACTTATATAGAGCTTAGTAGTTATTATCTAAGTATTAGGTTATCCTCCTTATATAAGAATTATAAAAGTTACCTAGGCGATAGTCTTAAGGCTTCCTACGCCTTAGAGCTTAAATACCTTAGGTTCTCTTAAGAGAGTGCGGAACTATTATAAGTAGGCTTTGCTTATAACTAAGCGGTTTGCGCTAGTATTAATATAGACTACGATTAGTAGTGTATTATAATAGCCTCGGATAATAATCTTAGCGTATATATAATAGTATAAATATATAATTATATATTACTAGGGCTTAATAGGACTAATAAGCGTTATATTTAGCTAAGGGGATAGAAGGGTCTAATACGAGAAGATACCCTCGAAGTCGGCATATAGCTTAGTATTATAAAGGTAGGTTTTATAAGGGTAGATTCTAGGATCCTTAAGGAGCGAATTTTGGAATAAGTTAATATTAAAAATAGGGTACTTATCCTTATATCTAGGGATATAACCTAGAGGTTATTTATAATAATAAGTAGGTTAAGTAACTAGGTTAATATGCTCGGGATCGTCTTCCTATTACTCTTAGTTATCCTTATTATTAGTGCTAATAACTAAGTCTTCTTTATATAAGTCTAAATCCTCGCTAGCCTATATATATTAGATATAGTTAAAGTCGCCCTTATCTAATAAAGTATATACTTCCTCTTCTGCTTACTTGCGACTAATCCCCTTTATTATATAGGCTAAAGGGTAACTAGGCGGTTAAGGATGCTAAATATATTAACTAAGCTATTTATATTAGTATTTAGGCCTTCGTCGTTACTTAAACTAAATTTCCTTATAAGAGGAGCTCGATAAGGGTTTAGTAGTAATATTAGTAGCTTGCTTTATAGGTCTTAATAATAATAGGCTAGTCGTAGTCTCTTTTAGGTTTATATAGTATAGATAACGAGTAGTAATAGTATAGCTTATTCTTAAGGTCTCTTTTAGTAATAATTATATTAAACTAGTTCCTATATAAGTCGTTTTAATAGATAGTTAGACTAGGGCTCGCTAGGATCCTTTACTAACTATTTAATACTAACTAGGGACTATCTTCTATAGGCTTATAATAAACTTATTATAATTCGTCTTACTAGTTAGTTAAGGAATACTAATAACTAGCTCTATATCTATCTTATTATATATAATAGTTAATACCTTAGCTTCGCTCTCCTTAGTATCCTTATAAAGTTAAGCTACCTTAGTTATCTAATATTAAATATCGCGTTAGTTATATATATCACATAGGGTATACCTCTCCTTTATTAAATATACTTTAGTAATTTTATATAGAAAACGAAAACGTTCGAGTAATAACTCTTTCTAATGGTCTAATCTATAATTAGGGTCCTTAAGTTCCGCCTTCTTAACTAATATTAGGTTAGTATAGTATTAATCTAATACGTGCCTTAATAAGGTTTAATATAGGTTAAGGGTAGCTATAGCTAGGTTACTATTATCCGATTTAATATAGCTATTAATAGTATTAATAAAATAGTATATATTCTAGTAAACGGTCTTTAAACTGCTATTAATATATATATTATTAACTTCGTTATTATATAAAGGCGGATTAAATAATCTAATTATATTAGTCTTAAAACTAGGGGTACTACACCTAGGTTCTATAACTAATATACTAGTTATTACCTATACTACTACTTCTTTATCTATAGAGAGAAGGAATATAAGGAAGTTATAGCTTACTAAGAACCTATTAGGGTTAGATAATAGTTTAATAGTATCTCTTAGCCTAGCTAGTAGTTAAGGGTATTAATTACCTTAGCTATTACTACTACTATAGCTAGGGCTACCTCCTCTACTATTTTAGTCCTTAGGGTTATTATTATTACCTCTATTACTAGGATCTCTAGGTAGTATAAGTAGTAGTAGTAATAGAGGAGCATCCTCTATATATTTAATATCCTAATTATACTTTTTACTTTTATTAAGGCTTAATAATCTAGCTTCTAGTTCCTAGGCGCTTATCTTATTATATTACTTATCCTAGCTATAGATACTAGGGTAACTCTATAAGTTACTTAGCTTAGGCGCGAGAGGGCTACTTATTCCTTTTCCTTACGTTAGGAATAAAGTACTTAATATATCTTTACTTTCTTTAAATAATATATAAAATATATTTAAGCTTAGATCTAATATTAATATAGTAATTATATCCTTTAATATAGGTTTAAGAGGTAGGAGTTATAAACTATTTATAAAACTTTATCTAAACTTATAATATTCCTCTAGAGTTAATAAGAGTACTAAGAAAGCTTTAGGAATTATTATTATATTAAGTTTAGATATTAGTTTTAGGATATCTAGCTTATTTATAGCTTTAGCTCTTAGGGTTTTATAGCCTCCCCTCTCTTTATCCTCTTTAGAAGGGAGCGTTAGGTCTAGTATCTAGCTCTATTTAGTTTCTATCTTAATATATTAATTATAATAAGGGAGGTTAAGGCGATATTACTATCTAATAGTATTAGTAAATAGTTATAGGTTAGTTATCTATACCTATAGGACTTTACCTTAAATATATTAAGTAGTCTTATATACTTCCCTATTATTAACTTTTAAATATATCTATAGCAGTTTATTAAATATTATTTAAAGTTCTCGCGAGTAATAACTATAATACTAGCTTTTATAGCTAACCTAAAGAGGGTATACTTATTCTAAGTAAGTAGCGTGTAGAACTTATTAAAGTATTACTTAAGTATTACTATAAAGTTTATAATAGTTAAATAGTTAATAGGTTCTAGAAGGTTAGACTTAAGACCTTCTTTAACCTCACGATCTAAGAGCAGGTTATAGGGTATTATTATTAGAGAGGTTTATTATCTCTTTAGGATATTCCTTAGTTAAGGAAATCTTCGAGGTTTAATATCTCTTAGGGATATCTCCTAGTTAAGGGAAATAGTAAAGAGTTAATATCTCTTATTAATATTTCCTAGTTAAGGGAAAGGGGGAGTTTAGAGGCTTTTAAAAATATATAATACCTATAGGTATTAATTACTAAGATATTACTTTATATAAACTTAATAGGGTTAGCTATTTATATAGTTAAGTGCTTTCCTTAATTATAAGGGATATCCTTAGTTACGAGGGGATATAGCTAACTATTAAGGTCGTGCTACTAATTAATATAGTCTATATAATAAGTAAAAAATATAAGTAAAAGATTTATAATTCTAGAAGGTTTTCTCCTTAAAGGCGATAAGCCCTTTTATAAGGGTTAACGCGTTTAGGTATATTTAACGCGTTAAACGCGTTGGACGGCCTTGAGAGGGATAACTGCGCTGAGCGCGTTCGGTATTATATTTATAAACTACTGAATAGCTTTAAATAGCCTAGAAAGTATATTAAACTACGCTACGCACTCTATAAGGTAAGGGATATACTATTACTCTAATATAAAGAGTTCTCCTTAGCCCTTTAGCGCCTGGGCCTTATACTTATAAATAAAAACCTATACCTCTTCTAGTTAACTAATAAGAAGGTTCTTATTATCTTCTATATAAATAACTTCCTTATTCTATTTTATAGGAATCATGAAGAAGTAATATAAAGGGTAATTACTAGCTTAAACGAGGTATATAAGTTAAAAGAATAAGGCTTAGTTAAGTACTATCTTAGAATTGGAGTTATTTATAATTAAGCTATATAAAAATATTTTTATATAACTAATATATTAAGTAAGTTATAAAGAAGTTTAACCTATTAAGAGCGCTAATAGCCCCCCTTTTAAACCTACTACTTCTTAAGAGTAAACTAATAATAGCGCTATTAGAAGTAAAGAGTTTCTATGAGGAGATTAGCTCTATATCCTATATTATTATTACAATTTAATTCAATATTACCTTTACTTACTCTCTACTCTTAAGATTCCTAATAAACCCTGCTCCTTATTACTATACTATTACTAGCTAGTTTATATAATACCTATATTATAATTATTACCTTATAATTCACTTTAGTAACTTAGGGAGTAAGTAAGTATTACTAACTATAAGTAATACTTTATTTATAAGTAATAAGGAGATATAGAAGGTATTTTGAGGGTGTATAATCTTACTTTTCAGAGGACTAATTTAATAGAAAGCTACTTAATAAGCTATAATTATAATATTAAGAGTAAAAGTAGAGCTTCTAAGCCTTAAGTATATAGCTAAGGAGTCTATTGCTCTTTAGAAGCTATTTAGAGATATCGCTCTTAAATTTAGTAATATTTAAAACATTTATTATAATAACTAATAGATAATTTATCTTATAGTAAGTTAAAAGTAATAAATCTTAACTAAGCTATAATATATTAATATTTACAATATTATAAGGGGTTAGACCTAAGTTTATTTAATAGGAGGTTATTATAATACTATTTATTTAAGCTAAAGAGGAAAAGGGGAAGTTTTCCTCTCTAGTAGAGATTTAACTAGTCTATAGGGAATAACTAAGTAAGCCCCTAGGTAGGCCCTAGGTAGCTCCTTAAGATAGGTAACCTAGGTAGAAGCCTAGGTAGGCTTAACCTAGGTATAGCTTATAATACTATCCCCCTTTATAGCTAGTCCCCCCCTAGGTATAAGCTGGATTGCTATTATTATTTATAACGAGCCTATATAGGGCTTTATACCTATTTACTATAGTAGTCTCTATAATAGCTTCTATAGGCTCCTAGGTAGGCTCTATATACCCCTCCTACTTAACTAGGACCTCGCGCCTCTACCCTTACCTAACTACCTTCTATTATACTATATATATCTCCTCTATGCGCTACTTAAATTTACTATTATTAGCTATAATTAGTAGTAGCTAGGGGTCCGTCCTTATTTATATAAGTAAGGGGTCCTCTAGTACCCTCTAGAGGAGGTCTATATAGAACCTTAGGTAGATATTACTAAGTATATCTAACTTAATAATATATAAGCTTAGGACTCTTACTATAGTATATTTATAGTATAACTATAATAGCTTCTTACTTAGCCTAGGGCTCTTATAATTAGCTATTAAAAACTAAACCTTATTACTTATCTAATACTCCTCTATAGGTATCTTATACTAGTTTATATTCTCCTTGCTATATTATTAGATAGCTATAATACTTACTTAGATAAAGTCTACTACCTCTTATAGTCTTATTACTAGGAGGGTAGCTATTATATCCCTAGAGGGGGCCTCCTTTACTATATTATCTACTATAGGTATAAGGTTAATATAATACCTATATTCTAAGAAGAATAGTAAGAGCTTAGTTATACTACTAACCTTATTATAAAGCGCTAGCTAGGTAGTAGGTAGGAGCTACCCCTATTTATCCTATACCTAGATTATAAATACCTATAGGATAGCTTATATCTCCTAGTTCTACCTCTTAGTATTACTATTAGTCTATAGGTAGTATATAATACTTTATAGCCTCCTTATACTAGTAAGGTAGTAGAATTTAGCCTAGAAGTAGCTTACCTAATTAGACCCTTAATTACTAATAATACTATATAGGAACCTATAGAACTAGAAGTAGGAGGTAAGGAACTAGTAAGTATAAGCTTCTACCTCTATAGTACCTATCTCCTCTAATATTACTAACTTACCTAGCTTATTTACTATAACCTATAAGTATTAGCTAGCGTTATCCTTTATAAGTAGTAAGTTTATAATAAAGTCTATTAAGAGGTCTAAGTATAACTAGGTAGGTACTAGTAGGGGCTTTAGGAAGCCCCTCTTAGCTTACCTCTAGATATATATCCCTCTATAGATATTATAGTTCCTTATAAATCTCTATACTATTTATAATTATCCTAGCTAATAGAACTACTAAATTATTATTTCTAGTATATTATTATAACCTAGGTAAGTAGTTATACTTAAGTTATAGCTCTATTAAATAATCTTTATATAGAGCTCTCCTAGTAGGTTATTATTATCCTCCCCGCTAGGTACCTATAGCCTCCCCTTAAATATTAGCCTCCCCTAACTATTAATATTATACTTATTAATTTAAACCTTAGCTTTTATATCTAATAGGAAGCTCTAAAGCTAGTAAGTAACTATATAATATATAGCTTTATATATTATATCCTTGTTTATAATTTCTAGCTATAGCGCTTATAATTTAGGGTTACTATCAAAGATTATAATATCTAGGATATTAATATAGCCCTTCTAACCTCTCCTTACTAGGGGGCTAATTATAAGGTTCTTATAGGGGTAGGCGCGGTCTAGTATTAGCTATAAAACCCTCCCCTATTTCTACTTATTATCCTACTCTTATAGCGCGTCCTACTCTCTCTAAGAGAGGGTATTAAGGGCTATAACTTCCTTACTAGGGTAGTATTTAATAGTAAAATTATATTAAAATAGCTCCTCTATTTACTAGGTCTAGCGTTCTATAAGGCGCTGCTTCTTTATAAAGTATTTAAGCTTCTAGTAGTTAGTTAGTACCTTAAAAGTAGTTATATTATATAGCTCTACCTTCTATATATATAAGTAAGAAAGGACTACTAGGAGCTCCTTATTATAAATAGGGTAGTAATACTCTATAAGCAAGAGCTTCTATAAATAGAATACTATAGGATGCTAGGTACCCTCTAGGTTAATTTATAAGAGTACCCCTCTTAGTATAAATCCTAAATAATTAGTTTTAATAATAGTCTTATTTTCTAGATTAAACTAGTAGAGTATTAGCTAGGTATTAAAAAGCTACTTAAGCTATAAGAAGGCTTATTCCTAGTTATCTCTCTACTAGAACGTTATATCCTTCCTAGTAAGTAGTATAAGTAGTTTAATAATATCCCTATTTTCTAGTATATTAAAATAGTTTATAAACCCTAGGAAGCTCTAGACCTACTTTAGGGAGGTAGGGGGTAACTACTTAGTAATTACTTAGAGTTTCTTAGGGTTATAAGAGAGACCCTCTCTTATTATTATAATAAACCCTCTATACTTAACCCTTTTAACTAAGAACTTATACTTTATAAGGTTAAGGTTTAGGCTTATATCCGCTAGCCTCTATAGGACCTCCTAGACCTTCCTCTTATAGTCTTTCCTTATTCTATTAGAATAAATTAATATATTATTTATATAAGTAGTAATAAGGTTATTAAGGAAGTCCTATAGAGTACTATTAATATATTGCTAGAAGCTAGTAGGGGCGCTAGTTAAGCTAAATAAGTAGACTACTTACTTAAATAACCTCTACTAGGTATAGAATATAGTTCTCTCCTAGTAATCCTCTATTACTCTTAACTTATAGAAAGTTACTATTATATCTAGCTTAGTATATTACTTAGCTATACTTACTTAGTATAATATCTTAGAGATTAGTAGGAGGGGGTAGTAGTCTTTCTTAGTAATAATATTAAGGGCCCTATAGTTAATATAAAAGCGAATTCCCCTACCTAGCTTCCTTATAAAGAGTACTAATACCCTAGTAAGTAAGTTACTAGCTTTAATAAACCCCTTATTTAGGAGGTCTTATAGGGTCTTTTTTAGTACTAGTAGCTCTTCTCTTAATATATTATAAAGGAGGCCCTAGGGGAGTAGTAGCTCCCTCTAATCTAGTTTTAATATAAGGTTAATCTAGTAGTTTACCCCTAGTTACCTAGGGGGTAGTAAGTAAGCCTTATTAGGGTTAAATAAATTAGGAAACTCCTTTAAAACCTAGCTTAGTAAATAATATTATTAATCCTCTTTTAGTTTTAGGTTTAAGGCTTTCTTAATATTAGCTTAGCTAATAGCTTATATTAATACCTCTATAATACCCTCCTAGTACTTACCCTATTATCTTACTAAGCGTTAGTAAATTATAGAGAACGAGGGTATATTAAGGAACCTTATAGCTCTTATTTCCTTTATAAGGGGCGTTTCTTCTTAGTCCTTTAGGTATAGCCTAACCTATCCCCTCCTATAGTATACTTAGTAGGTTATGATATTATAAATAACCTAGCTCTATTTTATTTAAGGGCGCCCTAAGAGGATATTAAGGTCTAGCCTATTAGCTATATATATAAAGATATACTAGGTATAACTACTTATTTCTAGGTTAAATACTACTATACCTAGTATATTACTTAGTAATAGTCTACTAAGTATATACCTTCTTATAGGTTAGTATCTCTTCTTAATATATAGAAGGTAGAGGTATTAAGCTAGGGAAAGGTTAATTATTATATAAGTATTACTCCTAGTATTTACTAGGGTATAAGCTAGATATCCTCTATTAACTCTAACTTAAATAATAATAAGCTTATTATTAGCTAGTTATTCCTATTTATATTCTTCTTAACTTAATATCTCCTCTTTAGTAAGCTCTAGGGCCTAATTTCGCTCTAGAGTTAGTTTTTTCCTAACTCCTTATCTTCTTCTAAGGAGTTAGTTACTACTTAGTAGTTATTTATAACCTTATAATATACTAATTCTTCTTTTAAGGTCTTTACCTTTATAACTCTAAGTAGCTAGTCCTCCTTACTAGAGTAGCGCTAGGTAATATAACCTCTAGCTCTATAAGTATAATAGGTATAGGGGTCCCTTATACCCTTCTAAGGCTATTAGTATTATATTAGGGAGGTACCTAAGGAGGACGTAGAGTTTTAGTAGTTATAGTATCTTACCTCCTTAACTTACGAGATATATATAGCCCTAGTTATATATATATCCCCCTTAGTATCCTTAGTAGTAGGTTTTTAGTAAGTTACCAGGTAGTTACTAGTATCCTTTTAGTACTCTACTTTTTATATAATACTCTAGATCTTTAAGAGCTAGCTACTATAATTAGCTAGTAAGTTAATAGTAATTAGCTAGTCCCTTAGCCTAGGGGTAAAAGAGGTTTCTAGAAGTAAGATCTAGACTTAACTAAGCTAGTTTATACTACTTATATTAGCTAGTATTTACTTAAATCTTAATAAGAAGGTTACTAGGGATTTATTCTCTTTCTACTAGAGGGTTTATAGTTAAGCTATAGCTTATAACTAGATATTTAGGTCCTTATATATCTAGTCTAGGTAAGCTATAAAGTCCTTAGGGTTATATTTTCCCCTACCCCCCCTAGCTCTATAGAAGATAGAGACTACTTACTAGGCTATAGTATCTAAGTAGGAGTTAATAAGGTACTATACCTCTATATTTATAATATAGAACGCCCTATTTATAGTAATCTTCTACCTTATCTGTTATACTTAGGTAGTATATTCCCTCTACTTACCTAAAAACTTCAGGGGTAGGGGTAGTAGCTTCTAGCATATTATACTACGTATTACTAGTACTTTACTAGTAGTACTTAGAGGGGTTTATATAGCTATATATTAGCTATTCCCCTACTTAACCTCCTATAACTATTACTAGAGGGACTCTATTGCTACTATTAAATTAGCTTATAATAGCTTATCTTAAGTTTTAGCTATATTACTATTAACTATCTTACTAACTAATAGGGAGTAGCGCTTAACCTATTATTATTATTATAATAATAAGCTTAAATATACGAGGGGTTAGACCTAAGTTTATTTAATACGAGGTTACTATAATACTATTTATTTAAGCTAAAGAGGAAAAGGGGAAGTTTTCCTCTCTAGTAGAGATTTCGCTAGTCTATAGGAAATAATTAAATAAGCCCCTAGGTAGGCCTTAGGTAGCTCCCTAAGGTAGTAAACCTAGGTAGAAGCCTAGGTAGGCTTAACCCGGGCGTAGCCTATAACAACTATATAGCTATAATAAGAATATACTTCAGGATTATTTAGTATAATATATATACTAATAAATAATATACTAGCTAATAGCTTTATAAAAGTTCTTAATTATAAGAATTTTAAATAGTTCTATTTACTCCTTAATCTAAAGGATATATAGAGAATAATTATAATAAATAAGGGATACTCTAAATAAGTATAAAAGGGCTAGTAATACCTAATTTTTAATTAATTTATAGCTTATTAGCTTGGGAGCTTAACGTTGCTCTTATAGGAGTAAAAGAATATAGTATACTCTAAAGGGCGCTTTAAAATACTAATTTTCTACTACCTAACCTTAGAGGATTTACTTATACTAATCTATTAAGATATAATATAAGGGTAGTAATACTTCTAGTAAATATATACTAATAAGACTATTAACTATATAATATATTATAGTAGCTATATTACTAATAAGTAGATAAGATATAAGTATACCTATGCCAATTACTAGGGTTCTAAATAGAACTAGGGTAATAGATAGAGTAATAACGCTATATATACTAGAACTACCTATTACCTTAGGAGTCCTATTTAAGCCCTTATTATTACTACCCTTGTTTATTACTATAATATCCTCTTTCTAAGTAATAATAGCTTTATATAGTATAGCTTTTTAATAAGTAAGGGTTTATAGTTTATATTAAAAGATAGTTATAGAAATAAAATATATATAAACCCTTACATTTCTAACTACTAGGTCCTTTAGAGTCTTAGCTTTAGTATATTAATAAGCTATAATAATAATAAGGGTGCTTATTTATATAAGGAATAATAACGGGTGCAGGATATAGAGCTAACGCTATTAGTAAAACATTAGCGAATTAGCAGTAAATATATATCCCCTTAAGAAAACTCTATAAGCTAGAGACTTAGAATGTTAAGTAATAGTCTAATATAACTATATATACCTACGTTTTAGTATTCTAGCCTTTCCTAGTTTAGGCCTATAGCTATACTCTTATAACTCTATTGCTTTTACCTCGATTTAAGAAACTAGTACTAGTTAGAATATCTAAAACGAACTAGTAATAGTATACTAATATATTAGTAATAGATAAATTAGTAATAGAGTTTAACTATAATAAACTCTAGGCTAGGTATATAGAATATAACTAATAGGGCCTTAGCTAACGCGACGTAGGTTACTTACTAAGCTTTAAAATATAGGGAATATAGCGTAGATACTACGTTAGGGGGTTAGATAATCTTAGTAATAATATAGCGGGAGAGTCTACCCCGAGGGGGCGGGCTAGGTCTTAGGTAATACTAGAACTAGTAGAGCGACTTTTGCTTAATAAATAAATAATAAGTAGTAGCTAATAGGATACCCCGCCTAAGACCCCTTAAGAAGCTAGTATCTTAGGTATCCTTACCTAAGTAATAAGATTATTATAGAGATAGTAGGAGAGCTTTATAGAGTAGATATATCTATAGTAATAGAGGTATAAGGAATAAACTACTACCTTACTATAGCAGCTTACTAACTATCTAGCAATAAGGTAGCTATAGAGAGAATATAAGAAACCCCCTATATATAATTACTATACTATAAGTAAGGACTTTATTATAAACTAGGTTAATAACTAGATCTAAGTAGTTAAAGATAGATACTAACTACGCGCTAGTAGTACGCTAGAGTAGTAGATTTAATAGGCGCTTATAAAGATAAGCTTATCCCTATAGACCTAGTAATAATACTATAGGGCTAGGCTAGAGGGAGACCTAGCCTAGGCTAACTTTATAGCGTTTATTTACTAATAATATATTAATCTAGAGCTTTAAGAGCAGAGGTACTATAAGAAGCTAGATATAATAAAGTAGAGGGAGATATAGTTACTAATATAGTTTTTTACTAAATAGTTAGTAATATATTAGAACTTAGGTATATTTAGTATAGAAGATAGTAAGGCTAAGGCTTATATACTATACTTCTAACTAGCCCCCTTTCTATATAAGGAGCTTAAGTATTAGAAGGTTAAGATATAGAGACTAAAAGATATTACTATAGAAGCGGAATACTTATAGGAGATATATTACTAATAAGGCGGCGAGGCCCTGCGGAGTAAAAGTAGGAAGTAGTATATAGGCGAGGAGTATATACTAAGGGTACCCCCTATAAAGAGGGCGAGCTAAAAGGCAGGCTAGTAAGGCTTTAGTTATAAGACTACGCGAGGTTCTTAAAGCCTAATACCTTACTAATTAGCTAGCGTTATAATATAGGGACCTAACTAGAGCTAGCTTATATTTAGCCCTAGCGTATAACCTATAATATCTAACCCCTTAGTATACTTTAGCTATAAGAAAAAGGGGTATAAGAGACTAGACTACCTAGATAAATAATAGAGTATAAATAAAACGCTAGTAGGATACTAAGTATTTACTAATAAGGTAAGGGTTAATATAATCTAATTAATAAGGGAGGTAGAGGACCTTAACCTATTAGAAAAAGAGTAGGCCGGGGGACTATACTAATAACCCCTATACTTATATTAAAACTAGATACTTTCCTAAAGGGAGATATTATAAAAGGATAGGTAATCGTTCTCTAGAATATTACTAAATAAGAAGTAATAGTAGATATAGACTCCTATTTATAAGTTAATATTATTAGTAGTTAACTAGTAAAGTCCCTATAACTATAACCTATAGTAGCGCGCGCCCCTATATTAAAAGGGTTTAATAGGTCCTCTATAATAAGCTAAAACACGTATTAGTTAATATTCTTCCTTATTAACTCGAGGGGATAACTAAGGAAAATATAATAACTATTTGCTAAGGCTCCCCGCCCTAAAGGGGTAAGGGACCTCCTCCTATTATAATACTCTATAGGTAAGGAGAGTAATATAATTAATACCCGGATAAATACCTAGGGATATAAACGCCTTAGTATTACTAAGCTATTAGCGTTTATATAGGAGATTATAGAGAATAGCTAGAAGGCTTATATTATATATATTTTAGGGAATATCGCTCCCTATAAGCTACTAATAGAAGCCCTAGGTAAAGAGGATACCTTAGAGGGCGAAGTAGAATTACTACTAGAGCTACTTAGTAAATAGGCGATATTTAATAAGTAGTTAGTAAAGGAATACCTAGCCCTAGAGGGTATAGAATATATTATTAACTTAGTTAAAGGGAAGAAACCTCTATATAGGCCTATCTACCTGCTAAATAAATACTAGCTAGAGTAGCTCTACTAATATATTACTAATAACTAAGTAATAGGGCGGATTTAACCCTTAATAAGCGAGGTAAGCGCCCCTATTCTCTTTATACTTAAGAAGGATAGATCCTTATACCTTTATATAGATTATTAAGGCTTTAATAAGGTAATACTAAAGAACTAATATCTACTTCCCCTTATTAGTAAGCTATTAGATAGGCTTTAGGGAGCGAAATAGATCTTAAAGATTAACCTTTAAGATATATACTACTATATCTATATTAAGCTAGAAGACTACTAGAAGACGGCTTTTGGGACTTATTATAAGTACTTTAAATATACTATTATACTATTTAGACTTATAAACGCCCTAGCGACGTTCTAGGTATATATTTACTAAGCGCTCGCTAAGCTACTAGATACTTATTATATTACTTATATAGATAATATTATAATCTACTTTAAGATAAGAGAGTAGTATATAAAGGACCTTTGCTAAGTGCTCCATAGGCTTTACTAATAAGCGCTATATACTAAGCTTAGTAAGTATAGTTTCTACTAATAATAAGTAGAGTTCCTAGGGTATATTATTATACCTAAAGGTATATTAATAGACTAAACCCGCGTCTAAGCTATTACTAAATAGAAGCTACCTAAGACCTACTAGGAGATCTAAGTCTTCCTAGGATTCTATAACTTCTATTATAAGTTTATTATAGGCTATTTAGGTATTATAGCTCCTATAACGTCCTTATTAAAGGGTAGTAAGAATAGTAAGAAGGGAAGCGAATTTTACTAGCTAGAAGAGGCTTAATAAGCCTTTAAATAGCTCTAAGCTACCTTCTACTTAGTAACTATTCTCTAATATTAGGACCTAATCTATAAAATAAGAGTTAAAATAGATACTTCTATAAAAGCTATATCTAGTATCCTATTATAGTATATTAATAGCTAGTAGTAACTAATTACTTATTATTTATAGAAGCTTAGTAATACTAAGTAGCGTTAGGGAGTAGGCTAATAGGAGCTTCTTATTATAATTAAAAGCTTAGATTACTAGGCTTATTACCTTTAAGGTATATTAAAAAAGTTTATAATCCTAACGGACTACTAGGCGCTAAAGGGAGTTATTAGCGCGTTAGCGCAGGACCTTTAGGGAAGGCTTATTAGATAGGTATATAAACTCTTAGCGTTTAACTTTAACCTAGAGTATAGATTAGGGGTTATAAACCTAGTAGATAGGCTATCTAGGAGGCTAGACTATATAGAGGGGGAGTTAAAATATAATAATATACTTCTAACCCTAGTAAGGAAGCTAGGGTTTATTAGTAACCTACTAGTAGACCTCTAGATAAGTATTACTACTCTATAAGGTAATATAGAGACCTTAAGAGTATTTATTAATACTATAAGGGCTAGTATAAAACAACGCCCCTTTTAGATAGATAGCTCTAGGGGCGGAGACGCCTTAGTCTCTAGTTAGCATAGCGCTCTATAGTATACTAATATTACTATAACTATAATAGCTATAATAACTTAACGCTAAAGAGTAAGGGAAGATATAGAGAATACTTAGCGAGAGGTTACTAACCTAGAGGCCTCGCTTAGAGCTAGGGTTACTATAATATAGTAATATATCCCACGCTAAGTTATAAGGGAGCTTATAACGGGCGAAATAGTATATAGTTAGTAACCCTCTAAAGTAATAGAAAGTCTTATCTACAGACTATAAGCTAATAACTTATACTACTAGATCTATTTAGAGAGGGTATATAGACTAGCTAGTAATCGTAGGGGCTATATAATTAATAGCTATAGAACCTTATTCTATAAGAGAAGGTTAGAGATACCCTAGGAGAGGTCCCTAAGACTTAAAATCCTTTACTAATACTATAACGACCACAGGGCGGGTTATATAGGGGTAAATAAGACTACTAAGTTAATCTTAAGGAAGTTCTACTAGCTAAACCTAGCTATAGATATATGTAATTATATTATAGGGTGCTATATATGCTAAGGGATCCGGGTTCTAAGGTATAAGCCCTATAGAAAGTTATACCCGCTACTCCTACTAGCGCACCCGTTTTAGGAAATTAGTATAGACTTTATTACTAAACTACTACTAAGCTATTAGTATAAAAGTAGGGAGTACGACGTAGTTCTTATTATTATATACTAGATAACTAAGTTCGCTATATTTATTCTAATAATAAAGCAGCTAATAGCTACTAAGCTAGCGCGGATTATTTATAAATAGGTTAAGTGCTATTTTAGTACCCTAGAAGGTATTATTAGTAACTAAAATAAGCTCCTTACTAGCTAATTTTAGCAGGAATTTATAAGAGAGAGGGCTATTAAGCGCTACCTCTCTACTATATATTACCCCTAGACCGATAGGTAGTCCAAAAGGATATACTAGATATTAGAAAAGTACTTATAAGTATATACTAGTAACTCGCTATAAGAATAAGCTATCTAGCTACCCGAGGCTAAGTTTATATATAATAATAGTTACTATAGTACTACTAGCTATTTACTAATAGAGGCCTTATATAGCTACTACCTATATTACATAGAATATATAACCCCTACGAATAGGGTTATAGTATAGGGCGTAAGGGAGCGAATTAAATATATCTTAAAGCTTTATAAGAGGGCCTAGGAATAGTAGTAAAAAGCTACTAAGGCGTAAGCTAAGTATTATAATACGAGGTATAAGGAATAGACCTACTATTAGGGATAAGTTATTAGGCTATTAATAAAGAACTTCTAGTTTAAGAATAAAAAACTAGCGCCTAGGTTTATATAAGTAGCTATTATAGAACTAATTAGTATATAAGCTTATAGAGTTTATTTACTACTATAGTACTAAAGGATATATAATATATTCTTAGTTACCTTACTAGAACTATAGGATAATTACTAAGTAAGTAGCGAAGGCTTACTTATATACCTAGAGCTTAAGGATAAGCTAGAGGAATAGGAGGTTAAAGAGATCGTTATATAATAAAGCGTTAGTAATAATATATAGTACTTAGTTAAGTAGGTAGGATAGCCTATAGAATATAATATATAGGAACCCACGGAGAACTTAGTAAATATATAAGAGGCTATTTATAAGTTTAATAGATAATATAGGAGGGCTTATAAGAAGTAGGACGATTAGTTACTAAAACTACTATAATAGGTTAGTAATTATAAACCACGAGACTATAAAATAAAACTAAGTTAGAAGTAAAACGTTAATTAAATTAAGTAGCGAATTATTACTAAGGCTATAGCGAAAAGGGGTATTATCCTATAAAAGGGGAAAAAGGGCTAACTATCTAATTAGTTATTAACTTCTTAGGATAGCTATAGTAGCAACTACTATAACTACTATAACTACGAGTAGTATTACTATAACTACTATAGCGACTAGTTACTAAACTAGTACTATTAGTATTACTACTATTACCGCCTATAGGCTAATTACTAGCTAACTCGCTACTAGCGCTACTACCCGACTCGCTACTAGAACTATTACTATTAGAGATAGTAATAGTAACTTTAGCTCTCTTAGTCTTCTTTACTAACTCTTTGCTACTACTTTAGCTATATATAGTAGGGGTATTAAAGTAAGAGGCTTAGGAGATAGGGCGAGTACTAGTAATAGTAATAAAGTAGGAGGGGATATTATTAGTAGTATACTTAGCGAGATTTTCCTAGAGCTCCTTATAAAACCTAGGGAAAAGGGTGATATTATACTTATAGGTACGTATAGGGACTAGCTTTATTAAAAGGTTATTAAGTAGGTAGTTATTCTTATTATAGAAGTAGTTAATAGAACTATTATTATAAATATATACTAGCTAGGTAGCGTTTAGGCACTAAAGAATATTAACGCTATTATAAAGGGTACTAACTTAAAACCTAGTAATTAGTAGGATATAATTAGCAAGGGAATAGCAAGTAATAGCTTATATAGACTAGAATATTAAGCGCGAGGTGCTTATAAATAGAGGCGAGCTCTTAGAGCTAAAGCTACTCTATATTATAGCTACTATTACTAGTAGTAGGATTATAAATAAGCTTGGTAATATACTTCTATACTACTAAATAGTTACTAAGCGTAGCTAGAATATAGTAATAATAAAGAGGGGTTAGGATACTATTACGCTACTAGATCTAGATCTAGTAGAATATATTCTAAGTTATCTAAGCTATGCCCTAAAGCTCCTAAGGGACCTAGAAAATATTAATATATAGCGACCTATTAGTAAATTAGTAGAGACTTATAGTAGTATATTTCTTCTTATTAAAGTTATAATAGATATACTTCTATATATACTTATTATATATATAGCGAAGGTAGATAATATCCTAATATATTTTATAAAGATAGCTAAGGTAAGGATAGCTACTATTAGTATTACTAGTAAGATCGCTAGAAAGGATCTTAGGATTATAGAGGTATTTTATAAGAACTACGCCTATATATATAATATAAGATATTATAGAGAGCTATTAATAAGATACTAGAGAGGAATATAAGCGAGGTTAGAGGAGAGAAGGGAAATAACATAATAATTATAGTAAAGGCTTATAAAATAAGCGCTAAAATAGGAGAGGTAGCTAGACTAAAAAAGATTATAAAGAGGAGAAATTCTAACTAGGTTAGAGACCTCGAAAAGAAGACGCCTTTTTATATTTTAAGTCGCTAGGTAATAAGGTAAAATAATTACTAGTTATATATTACTAAATAGTTATATAACTATTAGCGACTAATTAAAAAATAATAATAATAATCGAAATTTAAGAATACCTATAACGCGCTAAGAAAATAAAAATATATTATTTACTATAACTACTTAGATCTAGCGTAGAGGGTAAGAGTAAATAACGTAATAAAGGCATAAAAAGGCCGCCCTATAGTTAGTAACGATATCTATAACGACGTAGAGCTATATTACCCTACTAGTATACCTTAGGGATTAAGGCTTTAGAGGGGGGGGTAATTATAAGGAATAATAGCAGGTATAGGATATAGAGCTAACGCTATTAGTAAAATATTAGCGAATTAGTAGTAAATATATACCCCCTTAAGAAAACTCTATAAGCTAGAGACTTGGAAGGTTAAGCAATAGTCTAATATAACTACGCATACCTACGTTTTAGTACTCTAGCCTTTCCTAGTTTAGGCCTATAGCTATACTCTTATAATTTATTAATAAGATACCTTACTCTCATGATAATAATTATAGTTACCTACTATATTAAGTAAGTACTTTCTATCTAATAAGCTTAAGAGCTTATTTAAAGTATATTAAAAGTAGTACTTATCAAATAGAGGTACTTACTGTACCTCTATACCTCTACTAGGAGGAGGAGAGCTAGGAGGGGGCTCTAAACTACCCTTATTAGTACCCTCCTCTCTATCTATCTCCTTAGGGATTATAATAATAATAAGGTTAATAATATTCTAATATATAGTTATAAAAGTAAAGGGATTATAAAGGGGGTATAGCTTATTAGGAGGTATTTTCTTAAACTACTTAGAAGGATAACCCTAGAGCCTCTTAAGCTATAAACCCTTACTCTTAGAATTACTCTCTATAAGTTACTTTTATTTCTTCTTTCTACTTATTATAATATATTAGTATATTATATATTAATAATAAGAAGGAATAATATATATATAACCTTATGATTACTCTCCAGGGGAGGAGGGTATACCCCTCTACCCCTAGCCTTATTCTTACTTTTAGTAATATATACCTTCTTAAGGGCTATAGCCTAGCTAATCTTCTTTTTAAGAGATATCTATAAATATATTAATACGTTATAATAGCTTTAATAATTATTATATTATATATATATATATATATATATATATATATATATGTACGCGTATAT
>JAVHLU010001548.1:0-28628 GCA_036785755.1 Colletotrichum ledebouriae
TATCTAAATATAAAATTAATATAATCCCTTTTATAAGTATCTTTCTCTTTCTCTTTAGTAGTAGACAATATAATATTAGTAATATTATAAAGATTATTACTAATATTAGATTATCTACTAAAGAGAAGGAGAAGGATACTTACAAAGGGGGTTATATTAATTTTATATTTAGATATACTTTAAATTCAGCTTTATAGACTTATTTATATTTTATTTGTTTTAATTTCTCATTATAACCTAACTAACTTCTTATTCTCTTTTTCTTTTACCCCCCCCCCCCCCCCCCTTCTCCCTATACTATATAAATATATTTATAAATCCTATTTTCTTACTTCAATTTATAATATAAAGCCCTAAGTAGTTTATAATTTCTATAAGGTTAAACTCTAGAGGTAGCTTTATTATAAAAGAGTAGTAAGAATATATAAACCTAGCTTTAGAGTAATATTCCTAAGCCTATTAATAATATTTATTATAGAGTAAGAAATTAAACTTAGCTATAATAATAACTATAATATCTACTAGGATTTAGGATTATAAGATTTCCTTAATACTATTAAACTCCCCGCTCTTCTTTACTTTATTATTATACTTAATTTAATATTTATAATACTTATAAATACTCAGATTATTATATAAGTAACTCTCATAAGTTTTATAGAAGAAGTAGTTAATATATAGAGTACTTAGTATAAATATATATTTAATATATAGTTTATAGATATAAATACTAGTTATAGGATTCCTAGTAGTATAGGCTTACTCCTTATAATAAATATAAGCTATTATATTATAACTACCTTAGAATTAAATAAATAAGCTATATATAGCTAATATATATTAATAGACCTTTATTTCCTCCGATCTAGCGAGGAAAGTAGTAGAAATATAAATAAAGACTTAATAATAGAAGTTACTAGACCCCTTAGTTACCCTAAATATTTATTTAAAGTCTTATATACTAAGGTAAGCCTTCTAGAAAGCTAGCCTTATTACTTTAGTAGTTCTATTAGAGAATATCTATAGTATAAAGGCTACCTCTAAGTATTTATTACTAGGGATATTAAGTTAAAGCTAAATGAGGCTTATAGCTACTTAAGAATCGCTATTATTAGCTAGAAAGTATAGAGATAATAAGGAAGGAAAGGAATACCTAGAGCTAGTTATTAGAGTACTAGACGAAAAGAGGTATATTATTTTTCTTTATTTTAAGTATAGGGATACTAGGACTAAGGACCTAGAGAGTTACTACTAATAGGAGATAATAAGGGCGAGGTTAATTAGTATTTATAATACCTGAAATAAGGAGGAGGTAGTGAGGCTATCGTTAAGATATAACCTGCGGTAGAAGATAGTTAAACCTAAGGGACCGTCCTAGTAATAGGATCGCCTGCTTAGAAGATATTATTAATAAAAGGGATCTATAAATAGAATTTAATTATAGTTTTTATAAAGTAGTTTTATTTGTTTTTTAAGACTCTCCTTTATAATATTATAAAGAGTCTTAAGGGGATAATTAGGATAAGATAAGATAGACTTAGCGGCCTCTAGCCACTGCATAGTGATTTTACCTACTTAAGTGTAATAGACCTTCTAACTCCGCGCCTCCTAATAATATATAGCCTTCGGTCACGTGATCCTCTCCTAACTATAGCCGCACTTATATATACCTATAGCCTTACGATCTTTAACTTTATATTAATAATAACGTAGTTTTTAATTATTTAAACTATAAAACTATTAACTTTTCCTCTCGCATACTACCCGCGCTGCTAATACTACCTCTATTACCGCTTTATCCGCTAGCTATGCCGTTATTAGTAACGCTCTCTCTATTTAGTATAAGCTATACTTACTAACGTTCGCCTAGGCTACCTAGGCTACCTCTACCTTAGTAATATAGAGGACCTGCTCGAAGAAGGGCTACTCTATAGGGTATATAATAACCTACTAAACTTCTATTACTAAGTTTACTTACTTAGCTCTAATATTATTATACCTTATAGAGTCCCCTATAAGGGTATTAAAGTAAGCCCTCTTAAGGGTTATACTAATAATATACTCTCTATATATAGTAGAGTAATTAATAAAGGAGTAGGTTTTATTAATTATATTAAATCTAAACTCTCTAGTAACCCCCTCTATATTATTTATACTAAAGGGCGTGCCTCGCTTAGGCTTAGCGTATTTATATATAAGGTCTAGTATTAATATAATTAAGGATTTATTATAGGTTAGATAAGGATAAGGAAGAGGGAGAGGTATAAGGCTCTGCTTATAGAGCTTCTTATACTTCTAGCTATAAGAACCTCTTAGGAAAGACCTCTTTAGTTAAGGAGTTACCTCTTATATAATAGTATTTACCTTACTAGAAGGTTAACCTTTTAGGTTAAGGAGTTATCTTATATAGTAGCTTTTATAGTACCTTTAGTACCTTACTAGAAGGTTAACCTTTTAGGTTAAGGAGTTATCTCGTATAGTAGCTTTTGTAGCACCTTACTAGAAGGTTTAGCGAGGGCGTTACCACGAGAGCCTTAATAGCCCGTTTAGCTCTAATATAATTAGCCCTAGTATAGCGCGTATCTAACTTTATATAGCAATATTTAGAAGGTTTACTTACGAGTAGTAGGAATATATAGGGTTCCTATATTATTTTCCTTAACTAGTAGAGGGTATAGGTTAAAATACCTATATAGTATTTCCCGAATTATACCTACGAACTAGGTGAATTTGTTATAGTCTTTTTGCGAAGGGGCTGCGGCGTAATTCCGAGCTTAAGATAGACTTAGCTATATAGCTTTTAAAAAGCTCTCTTAGTATATAGACCTATTATAAGAGGATTATAAAGTAGAGGGTAGAGGAGAAAAAAGTAGTAGATTATTAGTATTTTAATAATCCCATACCTCGTTTTTTAGTATTTCCTTAGCGAATTTATACCTAATTTAGATAATCTCTTTTAATTAGATTTATAAATTATTTTATAGATCTTTTAAACTTATTTTTAATATTTTTACCTATCTATAGGTAGAGTTATGTCATTTGTTATCTTTCTAGTTCATATCGGTTCTAGCCCTTTCTAATAATCCTAATCTACTAGGGAAGTAATAGATAATATAAGCTATAAAGCTAAAACTATAAGACTAGCTATTCGATCCTATAAATATTTAGGGATCTAGAATATAGTAGCTAAGGAAATTCTATAATAGAAATATAAGTAGTAATATAGCTACTATAAAGTTTCTTAATAATTAAGGAACTAAATTAGATATAGAGCAAGAGGACCTAATAAATAAAGAAGATGATCAAGGAGATTAGTAATAGAAATATTCTAGAAACTATTAAAGTTCTATACTACCTAGGCTAGGATTAATAACTAGAAGTAATATACCTAGAGATAGAAAAGATAGTATTAGAATTAATAACTTTCTCCCCCATTTTATAAATATACTAATAGATATAGGATTTACATAAAGTTAACTAGAGCGTTACTAGAATATAATAGGAAATGAGGTAGAAATATTTGATATATTTAAAAACGTAGATAATAATAAAATATAAGATAAGTATAAGGTTATATTTCCTAATAATAAACTAGACTACCTAAGCTATAATTATAATGGTAATAGCAATAGGAAAGAGCTATATAACTAAAGTTTAATAGATAAAAGAAGCTTAGTAAGAATCCTTTTTCTAACGATATCTAAATAAAATAATTTATATAGATAAGAAAATTAGATCTCTTCTTAGGAAAAGTCTAAGAAGATAGAAGACTACGCTTTATATATAAAAAGCCTAAGTTTTAAGAATTACTTTCTAGAAACTTTAAGAATACTTACTTATTAAGAGCTATTAAGAGTATTATAATATAAGGTTAAGTAGTAGTTTAAAGACTCTAAGATTAAGATTAGTATTATAGTTAAAATAAATAAATAGAGAGCTATAGTTATGAGTTTATATTATATATAGAGGGACTACTTTATAAAACGCCTTTAAGATATTAGAAGGATAACCTTAATAAAGTATATAATTAATCTCTTATTAGAAGTATAGCTAAAAGTCTAAAGGTAGCTAAAGTACTCTAGGAAGAAAAGGGAGTTTTCTATTATAATATTCCTAGAGATAGAGATAGCTAGAGTTATCTGGAGAATAGATAGAAAGTTATTATAAGCTATAAATATATTATTCTAGAAGAAACCTTATAAGTAGTGTTCCGAAATTTCTGCTTTTTCTGAAAAAAGCAGTGCTTTTGCATTAGCTGAAAAGAGTAGGAAAAAACTGCTTATTTATAGCGCTAAGCCTAATTCGGACTACTAAAGGTTATTCCGATCTAATATAACTACCTACCTTAAAAAGAATTACTCAAGTTTTAAAACTTCCTATTTATATATTTAAATAAATATATTATAAAAGCGTAAATAGTAGGAATTAAACCTATAAGCTCTTATATATATAATATTAGTAGTATAATATATATAACTAACTACTATACTATATAGTACTTAATGTATATAAATATAAGTAAATAATTATAAACTATATACTTATTCTTCTTAGGGTCTTAGTTCTTAAATATCCCTACTTTTTATACCTTTCCCTATATATATACCTACTTAGTTAGGCTTAGGGCGCTTACATTTAGCTAATCAGAGGCCTTAGCGAGGCCTAAGCGAGATATGCTTGCTTAAGCCTAAAAAAGCACGGGGGTGTATTTGTACCTTCGGAACCCTACTTATAAGCTTATAACTTTAAGAATTATATATAATTTCTACTTAGTTAATAAAGCTTTAATTGAACTAGTATATCTATATTATAATATAGAGATTAATATTAACTCTATTTTTAAAAGCTAACTAAGATATTATTTATAAACTAATACTTCTAATAAATTCTAAAGTATTCTTATTTAAGAGGGTAACTATTCTAAAGCTATATTTATTAGGCCTAGAGGAATATAAGAATACCTTAGTATAATATAAGGCTTAAAGGGGGCACCTTTTACTTATATATAATTTAGAGATCTAATATTTAAGTACTATAATACTGATAATAGATATATCCTATTTTTTATAAGCTACTTACTATACATCAAGAGTTTGCTTTTTATTTTTATTAATAACTATAATATAATTATAAGAATAATATTTAAGGATTACTTATACTTTCTTTATTAATACTACTGCTCATATATTACCTAGGCTCTTATTAGCTTAAGTAGAAATAGGATAATACTTTTTAATAATTATATAGAGTTAGTAAGTTTTAAGATTTAAGATAGAAAGGTTTATCTTTTATCAGAATATTAAAATAGGTTTATATACTAGAAGAAGCTATTTAGAGATGAGCTATTAAAAATATAAATAGAAATCTAAAGCTTATTCTATCTTATACTATTTGTAAGAATACCGAAGGTATATCTTAAAAAGTTCTATAATAATTTTATAACCTTAATAAATAACTATAGTATATATAGTTATATACCTATATAATATCTCTTTAATAATACTTTAATAACTATAAAATATAAATAATAACTATAAAAGTATTTCCTTTATGGAATAAATACTTTAAAAAGTCTATATAAATTCTAATAATAGCAATAACCTTATATATATATATATATATATATATTTATAATCCTTAGCTTTATAGCTATAAATATACAGAATTGCGCATGGACCACATAGTAATCCAAGCGCGATTTCTGCTTAATAAGCTACTGCTTTATAGTTACGTTTTAGAATATCTTACCCCTCACTTCGTGAGGGTAGGATTTATAACTTAGAAATAATATTAATAATATTAATAATGTTATATCAAATTATTCCATTAAAAATCTATTGAAAAATACTCCCTTATGCTTAAATTTATTAGCTTTTATCACTATATTACTCAGCTTATTAATATCTATTATTCAGGCTGTTTTACCGCCCCTTTCGCTACTTATATACCTATTCTTACACTATTTATTTATAAATATATCCTAGGATATATTAACCTAGAACGTATTATTAAGAGAGCTTTCTTTAAGGAAATAACTAAGTAAATAAAGATAGGAAAGAAATGTATATAGAGAGAATAGATAGAGAGAGAAACGCTTTACTAGGGGGAAGCCTAAGCTATTACTCTATATATTATTTATAATATAGTATAAAATCATATAACCTATAGAGCCTTATTAATAGCCTAATTCTATATTATAATAAACTATTGAGCTCGGAATTACGCCGCAGCCCCTTCGCAAAAAGACTACAACAAATTCACCCAGTTCGCAGGCATAATTCGGGAAACACTATATAGGTATTTTGACCTATACCCTCTACCAGTTAAGGAAAACAATATAGGAACCCTATACGTTCCTACTACTCGCAAGCAAACCCTCGCTTATAATAAACTATAATAATATAGGAATTAGTATAATCCTACTCTAACTACCTAATAAGTATAAGATAGGAATTCTTATTATAAATAAGAACTTTAATAACGCCCTAGTTATTATATAAATAGGCTAGAGACTTATAAATATAGAAAATAGATACTCTATCCCTAAAAGAAAACCCCTAGTAATAATTAAAGCCCTTATTAAGTACTAATAGCTAGTAAATACTAGCTTAAATTTAATCTAACTTTATATATACTATTTATTAATTAAGTAGAGTATAAGAAACTAGGGAAAGATATATAAAAAGCTAATAAAGTAGATTAAAATCCTGATAGAATATAATATTATCTATAATTATTAACTAAATATTATAAAGATTATTAAAGTTATAAATAGACTAAATAGGATCTACTCAAAACTATAGAATATATTAAGAATAATTAAGTAATAGATAAACTAGAAAGTAATAGTTAAAAATAGACTAATTATTATAAGCTATACTAGGATATATATAAATATCTTATAATCTAAGTTAGACTACTATAGCTGAAATAGGACTATTTAACGCTAGGGAAATGAATAGAGAGATAGACTAAGCTTTATATTTATTATATAGGATATAAAAAAGGCTTTACTAGTAAACTTAAATAGATTAAAATAATAGCTAAATAAGAACCAGAGATAATAGATTTAGGAGGCCCTCTATAGATAATAAGGCTTAGAAGAATAATATAAGGATATTACTAAGTTTCTACTCTTAAGCCTTAAAAGTATATAATATTTTAAAAGAGATAAGTAAAGAGTAGTAATTATAAAAGCTTATAAATATTAAATATAGGATTTTAAATTATTAAAAATAGAGCGAGATATAAGCTTAGTAACTTATATTAAATAAGATAAGATTACTAAAGTATTATTTAAAGTATATAATAAATAGGGATACTTTAGGCTTATTATTATAATATATAACCTATAAGGGTGGCCTCTAGCTACTATATAGTGATTTTACCTGCTTAAGTATAATAGACCTTCTAACTCCGCGCCTCCTAATAATATATAGCCTTCGGTTATATAATCCTCTCCTAACTATAGCTATACTTATATATGCCTATAGCCTTATAATCTTTTACTTTATATTAATAATAACGTGGTTTTTAATTATTTAATAGACTATAAAACTATTAACTTTTCCTCTCGCGCACTACCCGCGCTGCTATTAAATACCGCCTCTATTACCGCTTCGTCTACTAGTAGTCCTCTTATTCGATCGGGTTAGCTAACGCCTTTATAGCTATACTATTATTAGCAACGCTCTCTCTATTTAGCGTAAGCTATACTTACTAACCCCTAAGGGGCCTAGGCTACCTCTGCCTTAATAATATAGAGGACCTGCTTAAAGAAGGGCTACTCTATAGGGTATATAATAACCTACTTAGCGTCTATTACTAAGTCTACTTATTTAACTATAATATAATAATAAGTATCCCCTCTAGGAGTATTAATAAGAGCCCTCTTAAGGGCTATATTAATAATATACTATCTATATATAATAAAGTAATTAAAAAAGGAGTAGGTTTTATTAATTATATTAATATTTAACTCTCTAGTAAGCTCTTATATATTATTAGTATTAAAAGGTATACCTTATATAAGCTTAGTATTTTTATATATAAAGTCTAGTATTAATATAGTTAAGGGATAGGGATAAGGAAGAGGGAGAGGTATAAAGCCCTACTTATAGTAATAGAGCTTCTTATACTTCTAGCTATAAGAACCTCTTAGGAAAGATCTCTATAGTTAAGGAGTTATCTTATATAATAGCCTTTATAATACCTTGCTAGAAGGTCGGCCTTTTAAGTTAAGGAGTTATCTTATATAGTAGCCTTTACCTTACTAGAAGGTTTAGTAAGGGCGTTATTATAAGAGCCTTAGTAGCCTATTTAGCTCTAATATAATTAGCCCTAGTATAGCATACGTTCGATTTTATAATATTTAGAGGGTTTACTTATAAGTAATAGGAATATATAGGGTTCTTATATTATTTTCCTTAACTAGTAGAGGGTATAAGTTAAAATACCTATATAGTATTTCCCGAATTATGCTTACGAACTAGGTAAATTTATTAAAGTCTTTTTGCAAAGGGGCTATAGCGTAATTCCGAACTTAATAACCTATAAGGGTAACTATACTAGCTAAGAAGAGTATAAGATCTAAAGATCTATATTATATCTTATAATATATATTAAACTAGTAGCCTATACGTATAGCTTATAACTCTGAAGAAGATAGTAATAATAGCGCCTTAGTAATTAGTTCTTATAGATTTTATAGGGGAAATCTACCCTAAAGGAGCTAATAGTAATATATATATCTTACTAAATATAAATTATTTTATTAAGTTTCTAGTGCTAACCCTTATAGCTAGGGCTATAGCTAAGTTAGTATATTAGGTATAAATATTATTTATCTCTATAATTTTTAGATAGCTAAAAGCTATATATTATTATAATAAGTTATATTTTAAAAATGCTTTTTTTAATTAGTTACTAAGTTCTAAGAAGTTAAACTAATCTATAGACTAACCTTATACTTATAATTAATTAGATAGATAAAAAGAATAATAAGAATAATTAAATTATAGCTAATTAAATAAATAAAAATAATTCCTAAGGAGATAAGATATTAGTAATACTTTTAGATCCTAGAGATTTTATAATAATTAAATTTAAGGTTTATATTTATAATTTATACTATATTATTATAAGCTATATTAGGCTATAATACCCTTAGATAAGATATTAGTATTAAGGGATTAAATAACTTTAAGGAAGTTACTAATAACTATAAAGACCTATTTATTATCCTAATAGAAAATAAATTTAAGCTAAATATATAATACGTAAGCAAGGAGATTACTTTATAACTTAATTAATATAAGGAGACAAGGAACTAGATAATATAAGATATAATATTAATAGCTAAGGTAGTAAATAATATCCTAAATATAAGATAAGTCTTTAAATTAAGTAATTTAATCTAGGAGAAGTCTAATAAGGATAATAAGGATAAGTTAAAGTTTAAGCTAGTATAGCTTAGTTTATATAAAGTTATTAAGGTAGCTTTAGAGGTTTTATACTAGCTATTAGATCCTAAAGATTATAATAAAATAAATCAAGAAAAAGTCTATATATTAGACCTAAAGAAATATTAAATTAAGCTTAAAAAGCTAAAGGTTTTAAGCTTATAATATATAATATCTTTAATAAATATATAAATAATACTTAATATAAAAATAAACCTAATAGCTTTAAATAAAGAGTTAGATAAGATAATATAGATAAAGGAGTATATTATAATAATAATAAGAGTATATAATATATATATAAAATCTATATAAAAAAGGAATAGAAAGACCTAAGATAGTAATAAGAATCTAGGGGAATTTAGAAATAAAGGAAGTATAAGAGAAGTATAGAGGAATAATAAAAAAAATATTATAAGGTATAGTAATTTAATAGTTATTCTAACCTAAGTTAAGTTATTTTCTTTTTATACTTAGCCTAAAGACTTACTATTAGTACCTTCTACTAATAGGTTAATAATATTAGAGGAGGAAGGTATAAAAATAGTATTAGTATAGAAAGGGCTTAGCCCTATATCAGAGCTTAGAGGAATCAAGCATCTTTTACCATAACTTAATAACCCTAAGCACACCCCGACTCCGCCTCCTATTTAGGTCGCCTGCAACACGCCGATAGCTCATCAACCTACTAACCTCTTTGAATTGAACGCAACAAGCTTCAGCATAAAACTTTTAGCGCTGAACACTGAACTTGAATCGAGTAGCAGCGATTTGCGTCTCAACATGCTCAAGCAAAACTGACCATCGCGACCATCGCACCACTAGCATCCTCAAGCCTCTTGACGGGTATCACAAATTCAGAAATCAAGACCGAAAGTTGAATAACTTCTCGCAGGTTGGGTTTGGATGAACACCATGCGCCAGTCAATAGTTCCTACTCCGCAAGGCCAGGGCAGAGGCCGTTAAACTTGTCCATGCAGGCTGGCCAAGTGGACCGCCTCCAATCGACGGTGCTCCTAAGCGCCGGCGAGCGTCTGTCACGATCATTGGTCGGTGGCTCGACGCATGCGTGCATTCCTAACGAGGATCGGAGCAGTCCAACCTCCCACTTCCGAACTTCGCGCGCGCCAGCCAGTCGCTGCTCGCAAAGCTTATGCTCGGTTTCCATAATCCAAAATTAGATTCAGCATTAGGCTCTGTGATTGGGCTGAAGCTTCGTTCCTGGCTCGATGCAGCAGCCCTTCGAGATGGGGATGGGCTCATTCCATCACCACCTTCTCTCCCACTCAGCCGCTGGCAGCATAACCCTATTCGGGCCATTGCAGTCTCTTCCAGGAGAGGCGCTGCATGAAAGTACCACCCAGCGAACGCATCTTTTGTGGAAAAGGCTGTGCTGTTTCTCCGTCGTGGTTGCACCCAGCATGCCACTGGCCCATACGTGTATGTGTGTGAGCTTGTAAGCCAAGGTTGCTCGAGTTGACAACCCACCTGTGCGGCCACCATGTTGGCCGCTTCTCGCCATGAAGAGCAAGGTCTCGCGAGACTATATCACGCGCTGTCGGCCAACCGCCGGGCCTCCTATCCTCTCCTCTCTCCTCTTTCCATCTTTTCGCCGCCGTCATTGATATTGCAAAGTTGTTGAGGGCTTCGTTGACCGAAGCAGCCTGTCGTTTACACAATTCTTCTTTTTTCCCTCTTTGCTAGTGCTAGTATTCACTTCGACGCCGGTCGTCTACTCGACGATCTGCTTACACAGAACGTCGCATTCCGCCTATATTTATAACATTACAGTACATCGACCCGCAAGTCTATATCAGGATATCTGGCTGCATAAATGAAGATGGCTGAAAGCGTTCATTTACAACCATCGACATACAGACCTCCCTCGCCCTCGCAGGCTCGAAGGGGCGGGAGGTCGCTTAATACTATAATGGAGGAGGAGACCGAGGAGAATGAGGTCGTCCAATTTGCCGCCGACAATAGGCAACTCCGGGATCCGTCTGCACAACTGAAGATCGAGGCTTGGCTATCGCCATTGAGTGATCACTTTCCCACTCCACGGGGCTTTCATTTTCTATCTGCGCCAATCTTACCGTCTTCTCCGTCCAGCAACTCGAACGACGCGGCGAGTTCTCCTTCTACGACCTCAAACCCTTGGAACAACAATCGAACAAGCGTAATGACGGACGTCACCGAGTTCGACGATCTGTACGACGTCAGCGACGAGGATGTTCAGCCGGCATTCCGACGGGTGCCCTCGGGCAAGTCGTCGATGAGGAGGCTCAGCTCTGTTCGCAATGAAACAACGAAGGAAACAGCGGTCGGCGCTCGCAGAGCTTTGCCTCCGCTGGTGATTCCCGCCGGACGAACTGGATCTACAGAAGATTGGTCTGCTGGACTGAAGAAGACTATTGCATCACCAGTGCCGCCTACACCACCGACCCGCGTTGAAATGTCTCCTGCAGTGGTTTCGTTCATGCAGGCACAGCAGGCCCACGAGGTCCCAACAATTTCTGCTCCACCGTCCTTGGACGGAAGTCTGAGCTCAGAGCAACTGGCGCAAATGTCGGCGCCGCCAACTCCAATTATCGGCAGTGAGGGCGGTGGCAAGGAGGAAGAGGATTGGTCTGGCGTACGGCTCCAGCCTGGCGCTCTTGCGACTCTGCATGCTCTGTCAAGGGACAATGACAGCTTGCACGAGCACGAACATGAGCCCGCAGGGCAAGTGATTGAAATCCCACAGGAACCGGTTTCTGAGATGCGCCAACAACAGTCCTTGCGAATAATCACCAATCTGCGACCATCTCCGGCTCGTGCCCCGGAACTTACCCCTAATACTCATCGTCAGTCTTTCGCCGGTCTCACCAAGCTTGACATCCCTTCTCCTGGTGGGTTCTTCTCTGGTCTTTCACCCAGGACGAGAACTACATGGCACATGCCTTCAAGATCCCCGGAGGACATGGTGCCGCCAACGTCCACCACAGCGGAGCAGTTCTACCGCTGCCCGTGGAACGTAGACACCTCTGCTCCTCCAGTGCCCGTTGCGCCGGCGAGGTTCATTGCCAACCAACCCAATGACTACAGAGAAGCTGTCGAGCAGTTTTACCGCAATTCCTTGCCCTCGCCTCCCGTGATCGTCGAGCAGGTTGTGGAGGTCAAGGATGAATTTCCTGACGAAGATGATATGCCTACGGCTAGGCCCATCGTCCCAAGTATCAGGTCAACCTCATCGGTAGCGCTAGCCGAGCCAACCTCCCCAGCGCTTGAGGATGCACCGACAGAGATTGTCACTGTCTACGATCCCGAGTATGCTCGCAAGCAACAGGAAGTGGCACTCTCCAATCTCGACCGTACCGAGATGTGGCTGCTGGCTCAGCGCGCGTACCTCAAGCCAGTCGAAGCCTCGGATAGCGGCGATTACAACACCAAGAACCTCGATACCATTCCCGAGGTCATAGACGAAGACGCCGATAGCTTGCCTGCGCCGGAGGCCGACACGCTGCCCAAGAAGAAGACTGTTCGCTTCTCAGAATTCGTGGCCAAGACCAATATTCCCTGCTGTCTGCCATCCAAACTTCTCAGACAGGAATCCGCTTACTACCGCGCCTTCCAAGACTACATCATCCGCTCGACAAAGCAAGACGTCTTCATCCACCAACTCCCCCGGTTCGAAGCTCTGCAGGCCCAGCGAGTCTGTCTGCGCGAATTCCATCGCAGCCAGCTCCTCGGTAAATACCAACTCAACGTCGTACCCCAATCAGCCAAGAAGCGCCTCAGCGCCAACGTCGCCCGCGGCGACGACATCATCATCGACGACCCCGAGAAGATCAAGCGCGAGAAGGAACAGGATGCCATGTCCCAAATGGCCATCTCAACCTGGCACGTCGCCGCCATCAAGATGCTCAACGGGGGCAAACTCATTTCCGCGCCCGTCGCAAAGCGCCTCGCTCGCGTGTCCCGCATGGTCTCCGGGCGCAACGGCATCGCCTGCGATAGGGCTCGCATTCTCGACCTTGGCGGCCAGTCGACTTGCGACTGGGCGTGGCACTGTGCCCTCCAGTACCCCAACACCAAGATCTACACGGTGACGACCAAGACGATCCGCCAGCTCTCCAACTCCAACATCCGCGGCCCGCCGAACCACCGCCAGGTCGCCGTCGAGAAAATCACCCGCCTCCCCTTCAAAGACGACCAGTTCGACCTCATCTCGGCGCGCGAGCTGCACGGCATCCTCAAATTTATCGGCGAGAACGGCGAGGACGAGTGGGAGACGTGTCTCAAGGAGTGCATGCGCGTGCTCAAGCCCGGCGGCTACCTCGAGTTCTCCGTCCTCGACTCGGACATCATGAACGCGGGGCCCCTAGGCCTGGCCAAGAGCGTCGAGTTCGGCTTCGACCTCAAGACTCTGGGCTACGACCCCAGTCCGACCAAAATGTTCCTCGGCCGCCTCTCCCGCGCCGGCTTCGACGAGGTCCGGCGTGCGTGGACGTGTCTGCCCATGGGCGCGCGACCTCCCTCCCAGCAACAGCAAGGCAACAAGCCCCTGCCGAAGCTCCCCGTTCGGGAAAGCCCCACAGGCGAGGAGGTGCGGACTGTGACGATGGAAGCCATGTTGACGGGCAGCACCGACGGCATCGCGAACGTCACGGGCATCGTCGGCGGCTGGAGCTGGGAGCGCTGGCTGCTGCGTTGCGAGATGGAGAAGGTCAGCGGTGAGCTGAGGCTGGCTGACACGGTCACGGACGGCGCGACGATGAGGGAGGCTGGCAAGAGCGTCGAGGGCGTTGCGGCAATCGTCGAGGAAGGAAGGGGCTGTGGCGCCGGATGGAGGATGCTGAGCGGGTACGCGAGGAAGCGCAAGGTCGGAACCGGCTTCATCTCCGTCGGTATTGCAAAGTGAGAATTCCGAAGAAGGCCGGGCCTAGCAGGCGCATGTATCATTGCCTCTCTGCTCGCTCATCTATCCTCTCTATTTCCTTTGTATCCACTGCAATCGCGGCGAATTGGGCAGGACTTCAATGACATACGAAGAGACGGATGGAACGATGTTACGGGTAATTTGTACATATGGTGCCTTATTCGGGATTTAATCTATGGGGATGCACGATTGATGGCAACGTGCAGGCGCTGGAGGCTCGCATTGGAGTGTGGAGTCGATCTGGAAGCTGATTCTGTGCAAAAAAGACTTGAATGCTACGAGCCTACGATGTCCACTTCAGCGGTCTATGCTTGAGTGGCAAACTAGTGCCGATGTGTTTTACACGTAAAACGTTGCGCGTTGACGAAAATCGACGGGTTATATCAGCGGGATTCTTTCAATTATTGGGGCCGTCACAGCCCCTTGATACCGTTTTATTAGATGATTGCGCTAAATCCAAACAGTTTTGCAGAAATTTCGGGGTATTTGGGGAATAATGGTGACTCCAATCCATCCTATACATGACGCACGTTAAACCCAAAATTCAGCTCGTCTATTCCAACTCCAGAACCATCCGTCGTTATGGGTTAGTATCCATCTTTTCGCCGGGAGGGGATGCCTGTGTCACGGTAACGGTATCACTCTCGCCTCCTGCTCTCTCCCTCTCCTCCATGCCGGACGACGTCGAAGGGAGAAGCGACGAGTCTCTCGGTGTCTTCGCCGAGGAAGGCACAATGACATTGAGAACACAGTCATCCAGATGCTCATAGAATTCCTGGGCCGTGCCAAAGTAGCCTTGGCAAATGGAACATTGGGCACCATCGCCACGAACGTTGCCGGATCCGCTAATGATGAGCTTCCGACTGTTGGGAGGCGTTTGTTCGACGTTGTGGACAGACGTCAGATGCCGCTTGAAGACATCGGCTCTGTTGAACGCCTTCTCGTACGCAGTTCCCACTCCGGGGCAGAAAGGGCATATCATTGTGCCCTTGTAATGCGTTAGTGCATGTCGGTTCTTGTCGTACTTTCTTGCGAAACCCTTGGTGTGGTATTCGCAAGTTTCGATGGGACACTTCTCCGGCCGTTCCTCCTGGTGAGTAAGCATGTGCGCTGCGAGATCCTTGAAAACCCTTCCGCAGTCGGGATGAGGGCACCGTGCGCGATTGTCAAGAGTTTTGCTGGTAGGGCTACTCAGTTGTGATGGGATCACCGGTTCCGCCGGGGCTATTAGGAGAGGAACAGAGGGCGGAGCTGCAGCGATTATACTCGACCCGAATATCGGAGAACGAAGCGGCGGGGGTGGTGGTAATGGTGTTTGGGAGAAGTATTCGAGTGGTGGCTTGTAGTCGACCTCCTCCCCTCCACTTGAGTCATCAGCATCTTGAATATCGACGGATTGCCGCACTTCTCGCATCCAATCCTTCAAGATGTTCATCGGGGGCCAGTCTCCGCTGGCCTTCCCACCCCTATGTGGGTTGAAGTGAGCTCGGCGAAGGTGTGCTGCCGCATTGTAGTAGGCTCCATACCGCTTCTGTGTAACGCACGCCTTACACTTGGAGAGAGGGATAACCGGCTGTGGAAGTGTCGAGTTGTACCTGTCGGGTTCGGTACAAACCCAACGTTTAACTAGTGCGGCATGCTTGGCATCGGTATGTCTCCGTAACTCATGCTCACCCCTAAAGCCCTCGGGATATTCGTTACACTTGTTGCAATAAACTCGACGCAAAGGAGGTCGTTGATACGTTGGACGCCCCCTTCCTGCGGAAATGGGAGACTCAAGTGGTCTCATAGGCCCGCGAGGAAAAGTCGGGCTCTCTCCTACCGTGTGCCGACGACCCAAAGCGTCGATACCCTGAGGAGAAGTCAAATACTCCAATCCTACTCCCGTGAACGGGTCTCTGTCCGAGAACGAGACCGGATTTGGTATCCAGGGGTCGCCCAATGCCCGAGGATCGTGCATGAGACGTCTTGTTTCTTCACCAGGTTTGATGGGTGGTAGGACAAGTTGGCCCGCCCTCGCGGGCGTTCTCTGTCTCAAAAACCCGTTGAAAGGGGCTCCGCCTTCCGGGTCCCCGTCTCCAAGATGCATCAAGAAGTCTCTTGTTGACGAAAAGCCTTGCTGCGCCCATATGTCCTTGCGCATGATCATCTGCAAAGATTCTACTAACACCTTATTGTGTTCGTCTAAGTCGTAAGTCTGCTCATCGAGTAGGTTCGGCGCTGAATTAACGAAGAGAGTGACCAAGAGTTTGTAGACACTATGTATGGCGTGTACACCACTGGCCCCTCTCCATGTTGCTGGCGTCTGAGTCGATTGACGTTTTGGAAGATGCGCTGCAATGTCGACCAAAACTGTGCGGACCATGCTAAAAATGCATAGAGATATGAAGACAGCAGACCAACTTTTCGCGTCTTGTGGTCCTTTCCTCAGCATAGCCTCTTCAACTGCCTGAAGGAATTGTACCATACAGTTGTACAACAACCGATAATGCGCGTCATGGTCAATCTCGTCGGTGAACAGGGGTCGAAGAGGCGGTCCTCCGTCGACTCGAATGGATGGCTCGGGTTGCTGAATGTCCCAGAATATGACCTCTCGCAGTAGCAGCTTTGCTCGATGTAGGATTGGATAGACCGCCTCTTCCTCGTCTCTCGTCGCTGCGATCATCCCGCTCGTTTTCAAAAGGTAAAGAAAGTTGTACAAGGTTCCCCCGCCGTTCCAGCTCGCTGTCAATATGGTCAAGATTGGTGGTGGGCGTTTGACAGATTCCCTGGAGTAGTTTGAGAGAGCGGGATCGGTCAAAGAAAAATTAGCGAGCTCCTCTGTCCACCAGAAACCGTCGTCATGATCGAGATTGGCCTTGACCGCGTGGAGTATGTCGGGAGAAATGCGGTAATTATTCTCAAGGTGATCGTTTATGCTCCTCCTTTGCGCGAGTGGTGATGTAACGGGAGTCTGAGTCTGTCGCGGAGACACAGGTGCTAGAAGTTGTTAGATCTGAATGGGATGGGTTACAGGGGATATGACCTACCTGGAAGCAGTACATCGGAAAACACGTCTAGTGGTCCACGGTGACAGCCGATTACCTTCCAAAAGTCGCTACCAGGACTCATGGGCTGTTCGGCACAGTAATAGCAAGGCTCGCTCGAATCACACTAAATCTCTGTCAATGAATTTTACCAATTTCCACTACAACTGCTTGATCTTACTGGCTGTTTCGTCACCGCACAGCGCAGGCACGGCCCGGAGTCCTGGAGTAGTCGGAGCTCGCCAATGGACTGGAGACGAGATTGGCCAACCCTGCTACGCTTTAGTGGTGGAAGCAAGGGGTCTACTTCAGAATCGACGGAGCCTCTGCCGAATGCAGGCTTTTCACTAGCAAGAGAATACGACTGCAAAGTGTCGCGACGATCTCTGGTTTGACCCGCCGCTGCAATCGGTGCAAGTTGTGCCCCAGTCGATGGTCGTGGGAGCTGTAACGACAGCGGCTGCTTGCCCACGTCGGAGACCCACGATCTCGATGTTGACTGTTCTGGAAATGGCAATGGAGGAGTAGTGGCAACGGACATGCCCGAGTCTCTATGCGGGTGAAAACTGTGCTCCCGCGCATGGCTGTCTCGATCGTCCTTGTTGTAGAAGCCGTATATATAATGTATGCAACGCTCGTCCCAACACTTGAATGACGATGCGGCCCGGGACGACGGCGGTAGAATATCCCTCATCCTCCACCCTCGAACGACTGGATCGTAGTTTGCTAGATGGCGATCCAGCCAGACCGCGTAGCCTGCAGGAGCCTCATCGTACAGTGATCGTTTTAGCGCCTCCGCCACGTGCGGGTCTGATAAGTCGTGGCCTGTCGAAGTCAGACAATGGATCGCAGAATAGGTTGGGAGTCCCTGTGATTGAGTATTTGCCTACCTTGCTCTAGGCAAGCAGTTTCTATGCACTCGCACCGGTACTGCAAGGACCTCGCCTCTTCTAGCTCAGAGACGACGGGAATATTAGCAGAGATATCTGTAAGCGAGGAGAGTTAATAAGATATTTCAGAACGGGGCAAATTGCAAACTCACGGTGGTGATCAGAGTAGACCTGCAGAACCCGTAGCTTGTGGCGGAGCATTTCCAACTCCGATCTAAAGTTTGGGCCATACTTGGCCGGAAGCAAAGCGGCAAGTCTTGCTTGAATCTCGGCTTGCTGATCAAGAAGCTGCCGGATAGTGCTGTCGACGGCCGGGTCGGGAAGGTTGTGAGGGTCGGCCGCCATTCCTCCCGGGCCTGCAGGGCGTCCTCCTCCAGCCGACGACGCAGACACTGTGAGCGTGCTCGGTCTCGGGACAGATAGGCGTAAGGTTGTGGTAAGAGCAATAACACGAGTTGTCCTCGCCGCCTTTGAAGAGAATCGCCGATCTACACACCGCTTTGTTTAGGTGCATCAGAAGGTAGCTTTCGATGGCCGGAGCATGATTATCCTTAGATCCTTTCTGTGTACGCAGGCACCACAGATGCCATAAGTCGTTGAGATCGCAGCAAACGGACGAGGTGACTGTGTTGTTCGAGGAGCCGCGGTTGCTGTTGCTCGTGGTTCGAGCGCTGTGTAAGGCCGGAGTGTACAGGACACGAGATGGCCGGGTTCATCGCTTTTCAAAAAAATCCAAGAACGCCCCCGTAGTTTGGCTCCCTTGCTTCTTCCTGGTTCTCGCTGATCCCTCTCTGGGGCAGATGATATGTTCGCCTTTCGCGTCAGTCCTGTCTGGCTATTTGCCTCCTGCTTTGCCGGGGGGCTTGCAGGGTGTCGATGGAGGTGAAGTGAAGGCACCAGGACTGGCCGAGAGCTCTGTTACACAATGCACAGCAAAACACGGCGGCTCGCTGGCTCTTGAGCGGGACCGATTCGGACCAAGTTCAGTTCCCAAAGTTGATTTCCCAATTGCGAGTCCGCTCTTGGGAGTTTGGCGAGATGTGAGGTATGCGGCCCCCGGTGCAGTTTCCGATCCAAGCACCGTACTCCCCCGTCCTCTGTTTTTTGTGATCCTGCTTCTCTCAGTATTCGGTGACGAAACTGAAGGCGGCACAGAAGGCAGGACAGAGAACAGAAAGAAAATTGCGAATTTTTCGGGATTTTTTAAAATGACCCGGAATCCGCTCCAGCGTCTCGGTGGTTCGCAGAGGTGGTACTGGGTGACAGGACCGCACCGTACCCGACTAAAGAAGCACTACTTACCTCCTCCCTCATTGGGGTGAAAGCTCTTTTATTAATAACGGGCAGGGTTGATTTGGGGAAGTGGGGCGAGTGGCTAACGGTGCTGAGATAGACGACTGGCAAGCTTGAAGCAGTGGACAATTGTCAATGGGTATGGACCGGGGTGTTGAGGATGTGTGTGTGTGTGGTGTGTGAAAGACAGACGGGCGATGAGAGATAGGATTGTGGAAAATTGAGGGACCACCCCAACTGCTCTGAAGTGAAATGCTGCCCGTAGGGGGTGTACAGATTGGAGATTGACGTTCACTAAGTTACCTTACCTCACCTTAAGGTACTGTTCTTTGCTTTGCGGATAACTTTCCTTGCCTTCCTTTGAAAACACACACGCATAGAGAGGAAGCGATGCGGGAGGTGGAAAGTGCCTAACACTGACGAGAACGGAATATGAGGCGAGGGGGAATGGAAGCCACTTCCACTTCCATTTTCATTTCCACAGAGCGGCGACAGGTTCAGCCAGCATCTAGGAAGGTGCCGCGCAGGATAGGTGGATGGATGGATGGATGGGAATGGAGGGAAGGGAAGGTTCTGACGGACACAGTACCTACCTTGCGGACGAGTTAAGCTACCTACCTTAGGCATCCTACCTACCTCAGGTGGGGGAGTCTCTTTCCTTCCATGCCTAGACACACTACGTAGTGAGGCAAGGCAAGGTACTTTACGTTCCTTGCCTCAAGGTTGAGGTAAGGTAAGGTAGGCCCATCGAGGTTGATGCCTGGAGGGCGGGAGCTAACTGAAGGTAAGGATGTCCGGCTCGTTGACTTGCTTAGGAAACTACCCGCATAATTTTTTTTTCCCTCGTGCTCTTCCGCCGTTGGATATCGCCTCTTTCTACCAGTCATCAGTCGTCGCTTGACGGCCCTGGCTCCGGTTGAGGGTCTCGCAATATCGCAAGCCTTGCTCTACCTTGCTCTACCTTGCTCTACCTTGCGTAGAGTCTACCTTGCTTTGCGTCTCCTTCTTCACACGCTGGTTTGCTGGCCGCCTCTCTTCTGTATCCATACAGTGCTTGTTGCATATTCCCGTCGGCCTGTCCAACCAATGGAAGCCAGCTCGTGGCATCTCTCTCGCACCTCGCCTCAAGCTAGACTGCGGATACCGACTTCACTTCACTTGCCTTATCCTTCCGTTTCTCTCATCTGCCGCTTATGATTGTTTATTTCGCCACGGGGACCTCCATGACCTTGCATCCGTCACCTTATCACTTGGCCTATTCGGGCACATCGGTATCCTTGAGAAGAGGGGGCCGTTCGGTCCCATGTTTGAGGTGCTGCCACGAATACCGGGGCCGCTGCGGATGCGACATAGGCAAGTCTCGTTGGTCATGTTGCCGCGCCAAATGCCTGCCGACCATTATCACCTCCTGTCCGCGGCTTGATGTCGTGCCTTGCTGTCTGCACGAGCCTAACAACAGATGGAACGAAGCACCTGGGTACGCAGTACTTTCTTGATTCTCACAGCCGACCTTGGTCTTGGTCTTCTTCTCATGTTGAATATACGCAAAGTTCAGACGCCTCCCCAAATTCCCCCCTCAAACGCGCCCGGCGCCCTGTGGGAGAGCTCGGCCTTATCCAAGGGTCTCAATGTACCGTTACCGTACCTACGCATCAGATCCGCGTTTGAATGCAAAGAGACGTGCCCTGGTTTGCTTTACCTCGCCCGGCCTCGTCCGCGTCGCCGCTTGTTTCTGGGTACAGGCTCTCAGCAGAATCACTGGTGCCCTTGACCACTCGCTACCTCGAGAGTCCGTTTCATCCCTCTCACATACGACTGACACAGTCTCCAACTTACACGACTTCCCTGAGCCCTAGCTTCCGCCTGCCTCTTCTTAATATCAACCATGGTCGTAACGAATTAATTCAAACCGCGAGGCGAAGGAAAAAGAAAGGCATGCCATGCAAAAGCTGACCCCAGAGACGCCTTGCACTTCTTATCAGCTTCTCCTTCGGCCCTACCTCGTTCGTCAAAACTACGACCTGTCGCGAGGCCGTACCGCCGCCCTTCAAATCGCACAGGTCATAGGCCACAAGGCAGGTATCTGTGTTGCACACACCTCCCGGACCCTGTCATTCGGCATCACACACCCCCGGCTCATCCCAGCTTCCTCCTACGTCGTTACATTAGCCACTTGCTTGGCTGGTTAGCTTGGTGGTTCTTAGTTCACGACAGCGACCTCCGCACCCTTCGCGCTGCTGCCGTGCCCGTAGTTCGACCTTTGTCCATCCCAATGATGACTGCTACATCACCATTCGAATTATTGTCTTCAGAGCGGGTTGCAGGGAAGCGATGCCCGTTGGATCTTGGATGGGGGTGGTCAGCGGCCGCAGACACACTCAATCGCTCATTCAACTGCAGCCTGACTTCCAGCCCCGTCAGCTCGCGCCCTCTCAGCTAATTCATCCCCTCATCGTTAATCGGTAGGGACTCCTGGCCGGCTCGAGTCTTTACCGCTTTATTTCCCGCTTCGAAAAGTGGAGGCGCTGAGAGACAGGCAAGCAGACCGATGCGTTTGGACGATGGGGGGCTACGGAGAAATAAACAGCAGAGCCTAGAATGCTCCGTTCAACGTCCTTAGGGTCGGTCCATGAGCCTGGACGTGGGAGTTAGTGTCGAAGTGGGGCCGCTTGCAACTTCACTAACTCCTAGTAACCTTTTCATTTAAAACATATAGGGTCTGTTCTATAGTAAGTAATAAGTAGAAACTAAATAGTAGTTATTAATCATTATAGTAATTTTAAATTTAATCTTAGCTTATAAGACTTAAAATAAGCTATATAATATTATAAGTCTAGCCTCTGGCCACTACATAGTGATTTTACCTGCTTAAGTGCAACAGACCTTCTAACTCCGCGCCTCCTAATGATATATAGCCTTTAGTTACGTAATCGTAATTACTAACCACCTTTCCTAACTATAGCTATACTTATATATACCTATTATACTAAATAGCCTCACGATCTTTAACTTTATATGAATAAAAACGTAGTTTTTAATTATTTAATAGACTACGAAACTATTAACTTTTCCTCTCGCGTACTACCCGCGCTGCTATTAAATACCGCCTCTATTACCGCTTTATCCGCTAGTTATTACTATCTTTATAGCTATGCTATTATTAGCAACGCTCTCTCTATTATTTAGTATAAGCTATACTTACTAACCCCTAATAGGCCTAGGCTGCCTAGGCCGCCTCTACCTTAGTAATATAGAGGACCTGCTTAAAGAAGGGCTACTCTATAGGGTATATAATAACTTACTAAACTTCTACTATTAAGTTTACTTACTTAGCTCTAATACTATTATGCTTTATAAAGTCCCCTATAGGGGTATTAAGGTAAGCCCTCTTAAGGGCTATACTAATAATATACTCTTTATATATAGCGGAGTAGTTAATAAAAGAGCAGGTTTTATTAATTATATTAAGGCTAAACTATAAGAATACCGAAGGTATATCTTAAAAGATTCTATAATAATCTTATAAGGTTTATATAAACCTTAATAAATAACTATAGTATATATAGTTATATACCTATATAATATCTCTTTAACAATACTTTAATAACTATAAAACATAAAATAATAACTATAAAAGTATTTCCTTCATGGAATAAATGGTTTAAAAATCTATATAAATTCTAATAATAGCAATAACCTTATATATATATATATTTACAATCCTTAGCTTTAGAGCTATGAATATACAGAAATTGCGCACGGACCACATAGTGATCCGAGCACGACTTCTACTTAATAAGCTACTACTTTGTAGTTACGTTTTGGAATATCTTACCCCTTACTTCGTAAGGGCAGGAGTTATAACTTAGAAACAATATCAATAATAATATTATTAATACTATTAATATTTAACAATTTCTCTATTAATTAATTCCAGGAAAAATACCTGCTTATGCTTAAATTTATTAGCTTTTATCACTATATTACTTAGCCTATTAATATCTATTATTCAGGCTATTTTACCGCCCCTTTTACTACCTATATACCTCTTCTTAAAGGTTATAAGCCTAGCTTAAACCTTTTTAATAACCTCGCGCCTATTTAACCTCCTTAAAACTATAATAAATACCTTAAACCTATACTCTACCTTAAGGTTACCTATTTAGGGTATTCTTTTAATAGATATAGCTTTTATACTCCCTACGTAGAGTTAGAGATACTAGTAGGACTAGTTTACTAGCTTCGAGATCAATACCTTCTATATAAAGCTATTTAGAACCCTGAAATACTCGATTATATTACTATTAATACCTCTATTACTATAAAACGAGACGATATATTAGCTAAGCTATTCGACCTTACTTTAGCTAATTACCTATACGATTTATCCCTAAGCCTTTAAAGCTCTTAGTTTACCTATATCTATACTACTTCACGATCGAGGCCTAATATAAGCTATATACTATTAGTTATCCTAACTATTAAAGGGTTTACTACTACTTAATATTTACTTTAAGACCCTAAAAGAGGAATAAAAGAGGAGGAATAATAACGAGTTAAACCTATAATCTCTAGGTTTTAACTATATATATATATAATAATAACAAAGCTATAGTTAATACTACTAAGCTATATAACTATCTTATCTTACTATTATAATCTCTATACTACATTAGAGCTTATATATTATACTCTTAAAGTTATTATAATATCTAATTTAAAAGTATAGCTTCCTAAGCTTTCTATATCTAATAACTATAAAGTCTAGTCTATGTATGTTAAGGCCTTACTTATTAGTAAAGATATAACTATAGACTTATCTAAGCCTATAGATAATAATAATATAGATCTAAATAATAAGGCTCTTAGCTATATATAGCTATTTTATAATAATAGGCCCCTAAGGGTTATAAAGGATAATATAATAGCCTACGAGGCTTAGAAATATCTTAAAGACCTACATAAGCCTACAGGGTTTACTAACAAGTTCCTAACTTATAAAGAGTTATTTAATACTACTTTAAGTAATTTTAACTCTATAGAAGAATATATAAATAAAATAAAGGAACTTACGGATAACCTAGTATATAATAAGCTTAAATTACCTAATTAGGTAGTTATAGTATATATATTAAATAGCCTAGACGAAGAGTATAATAGTTTTATAACTACTGTTATTTAAGGTCTTAGGACTAATAAGGATACCTATACGCTCGATAGTCTATTCTCTAATTCATTAGACGAATTAAGACGTAAGGGTAAAGTAGTAAATCTTACTGCTAATAATAATAAATATAAATATAAAAATAAGGTTACTAAAAAGCCTTAGAAAAACCAAAAAGGTCTATACTATACAACTTATAAAAAGACTAACTATACTAAGGATAACTATGCCTTTCTATACCCTGAAAAGGCCCTAGTATAGTAGAATAAAAGTAATAATAAAAATAAAAAACCTTCTATCTCTACTACTACTAAGGAAGTTAATATAACTACCTTAAGGGTTATAGAAGAAGTAGAAGAAGATAATAATACTTTAATAACCCCCTATATATCTATGGATTAACCTGTTAATGAAAACGAGGATCCTATGGATGTCAATGATTCCGATGAAAATTAGGAATTTAAAAACGTAAATATATTCTATAATAATCCTTATAATAATATAATAACTAATAATATAACCTTAGGTACTTTAATTCAATAGAGTAGTATAACTAAGGAAAAGGACTTGGGATCAAGGTGTTATAACTAAATTAATACTGTATTCTATATCGATACTGCTACTACTATCTATGTAGTTAAAAATCATACTCTTTTATATAACAAAAAGTCTATAAATACCTCTATAAAGTAGGGCAAAGTAAATCAGCTTACTACTACTATAAGGAGAGATTTAAATATTTTCCCTAATAATACTAAAATAATATTAAAAGACGTCTATTATATACCTAAACTAGGTATTAATTTACTTAGTTAAAGTCGACTTGATAATATAGGTATAGCCTCTATTATATAGCAGAAACCTATTCTATATAATATATATAATAACCGTACTATAGCTATGGGTTATAAGTCTAATAACCTCTATCTCTTTAAAATACCCTTGAATTAGGGTTATAAAGCCCCCTTAAAGAGGGAAAATAATAATAATAACCTACTCTATACGCAATCTATAACTAATAATAATAAAAAAGATCTATATAAACTATAGCATAACCGTCTAGGCCATATAAGCTATAAATATCTTAAAGATCTTTCAGATAATACTAAAATAAATAATAACCTTATAAATAATAATAATAATAATAAGGCTATGAATATAACAAATCTTCTACCTTGTGAAGCCTGCCTTAAGGGTAAGTTTATCACTAAGGTTAATAAAAAATCAATATATAATAAATACCTAGATTATCTAGATTATATAGCCTCAGATCTTTATAGACCTATAAGTCCTGAAACCTATAATTACTATAGGTAGTTTAAAATATTTATTAATAAATATTCCCGCTTTGCGTGGGGAAAACTATTAAGATATAAGACTATAGAGTCTATTACTGAAGCCTTTAATGAATTTAAGGCTGAAGTTAATAATAATAATAATAATAAGCGTATAAGAGAATTCAATACGGATAGTAGACTAGAATTTACTAATAAACGTATTAAAAATATATATATAAATAGTGGCATTATCCACAATATCAGACCTCCTTATACCTATAAACCAAACCGATTAATAGAGCGTATTATACGCACTAATATTAATAAAGCTAGGGCTATTTTATATAACTCTAGTCTACCCTTAAACCTATACGGCGAAGCAGTTATTGCTTCTATATATCTATGTAATAGATCCCCTCATAAGGCTATTCAATATAAAACTCCCTATAAACTAAAGAATAAACAAAAGCCTAATATAAATAATATAAGAGTATAGGGTAGTTTATAGTATTATAAAAATTATAATCCGTTAATAAAGAAGCTTAACCCTAGAGCTTTAAAGGGAGCTATTGTTAGTTATAGCTCTAACGGTTATAAGGTCTATAATATCAATAATACAAAGGTGCAATAGTCGAGAGACGTTATTATATTAGAAAACACCTTTATTACTTAACAGAAAGAGCTACCTATATATATCAAATCCCAATTTGATAATAATACTACTGAAAGTAGTAGTAATAATAATAATAATAATAATAATAATAATAATAATAATAATAATAATAATAATAATAATAATAATAATAATAATAATAATAATAATAATAATAATAATAATAATAATAATAATATAAAATATAAAGCCCGTTGGGTAGTTCAAGGTTTCAACCAACATATTGGTATAGATTACCTTAAGACTTTCAGTACTACTTATAGACCTGAAAGCTATAGATCTATATTAAGATTTGCTATAAAGCATAACTATATATTAAAGCAGTTTGATATTACTACTGCTTTTACCCACGCAGATATTAATAAGGATCTCTATGTGAGGATACCTACTAGTTTCCCATATGATAAAAGTACTAATAAATTAATATATAATAATAATAATCCAACGGATAATAGCTTAATATATAAGCTAAATAAAGCCTTATATAGCTTAAAACAAAGCCCACCCCTATAGTATAAATACCTACGGTTAATACTACTTTAGTATAACTTTGAAGTCTCTCCCTATAATAAGGGAGTATTTATATTAAATAAAAATAAATATAAAGCTATTTTAGCTTGTCATGTTGATAATACGCTATTAGCTATTAATAATAATAATATCTATAATTATATATATAATAACCTACAAAAGCATTTAAGACTTTAATACTTAGGGGAGCCTAGTATCTTCCTAGGTAATAAAATAATAATAGACCGTATAAATAAATAGCTACATATAGAATAACTAAAGTATACGGAAAAAATACTTAATAAGTATAATAAAACTATAGTCTATAGGGCTTATACCCCTATGGATAATAATCTAAAGTTATATAAGAATAATAACTATATAACTAAAGAGGAAATATTACAATATTAACAAGAAATCGGAGCCCTATTATACCTAGCTTTAAAAACAAGGCTAGATATTACTTTAGCGGTTACAACATATACCCGTTATAGTAGTAATCCCTCTAAAGAGCACTTCATAGCTCTTAATAGAATATAGGGATATATAAATATAAATCCCTAACTATAGTTTAATATATAACTATAGTAAGGATATGCCTAATAATAATAATATAATTAGATTTACGGATTCAGATTAGGCTCGAGATCTTAATAATCGAAAATTAACCTCAGCTTATATATTTACATAGGGTTTATATAATATTATATCCTATTCTTCTTCTAAACAAAAAACAGTAGCCCTATTAAGCTGCGAAGCCGAATATATAGCTCTAGCAGATGCAGCAAAAGAGGCTCTATATATATATAATAGCTATAACTTTATGCTTAATAAATTAGGCTATAAAAGCCTTATAAAGCCTAAAATACCTATAAATAATATCTTAGCTCAAAGATTAGCTGAGAATCCTAAATTCTATAAAAAGGCTAAGCATATTAATATTAAATACTATTTTACTAGAAATCTAGTTACAGAAGAAGAAATTTTCCTCTTTTATATACAGTTTAGTAATAATATTGCAGATATATTAACAAAGCCTTTGGGCAAGATAAAATTTTATAACCTATTACGTATAATAGGTAATAATAATAATAATAATATAATTATAAATAACAACAACCGCATTATAGATCTAAATTATTAGACTATAATAAGAATAAAAGTCCAGTTTTCCTTTTATACCTATAACATTTAGGTTTTTAGGTTTTGCTACTAGCAACTACTATATAATACTCTAAGAATTTCCTCTTTACTTTTCCCTACTAGGTTTTAAGAGTTTTTATATTAGAGTATATAACCTATAAAGAGAGTGTGATAATATAATATAATATAATAAAACAATATAACATAATATAACAATAAGCTATATATAAATAAGATATATACCTTACGGGGGGGTATAAGAATACCGAAGGT
>JAVHLU010001549.1:0-28625 GCA_036785755.1 Colletotrichum ledebouriae
TAAAGTATTATTAAAGAGATATTATATGGGTATATAACTATATATACTATAGTTATTTATTAAGGTTTATATAAACCTTATAAGATTATTATAGAATTTTTTAAGATATACCTTCGGTATTCTTACACTAAGTAATATTAGAGAGTAGGTTAATAAGAGCTTCTTATTATAATTAAAAGCCTAGATTATTAGGCTTACTATTTTTAGGGTATATTAAAGAAGTTTATAGTTCTAATAGATTACTAGGTACTAAAGGGGGTTATTAGCGTGTTAGCGTAGGACCTTTAGGGATGGCTTACTAGATAGGTATATAAACTCTTAGCGTTTAATTTTAACCTAGAGTATAGGTTAGGGGTTATAAACCTAGTAGATAGGCTATCTAGGAGGCTAGATTATATAAAAGGGGAGGTAAAATATAATAATATATTTCTAACCCTAGTAAGGAAGCTAGGGTTTATTAGTAACTTACTAATAGACGTCTAGATAAGTATTATTACTTTATAAGGTAATATAGAAACCTTAAAAGTATTTATTAATACTATAAGAGCTAGTATAAAATAACGCCCCTTTTAGATAGATAGCTCTAGGGGCGGAGACGCCTTAGTCTCTAGTTAGTATAGCGCTCTATAGCATACTAATACTACTATAACTATAATAGCTATAATAACCTAATACTAAAGAGTAAGAGAAGATATAGAGACCGCTTAGCGAGAGGTTATTAACCTAGAGGACTTACTTAGAGCTAGGGTTACTATAATATAGTAGTATATCCTACGCTAAGTTATAAGGGAGCTTATAATAAGCGAAATAGTATATAATTAGTAACCCTCTGAAGTAATAGAAAGTCTCGTCTATAGACTATAAGCTAATAACTTATACTACTAGACCTAATTAGAGAGGGTATATAGACTAGCTAGCGATTATAAGGGCTATATAATTACTAGCTATAGAACCTTATTCTATAAGGGAAGGTTAGAGATACTATAGGAGAGGTCCCTAAGACTTAAAATCCTTTACTAATACTATAATAACTATAGGGCGGGTTATATAAGGGTAAATAAGACTACTAAGTTAATCTTAAGGAAGTTCTATTAGCTAAACTTAGCTATAGACGTATAGAATTACGTTATAAGGTGCTATATATACTAAGGGATCCGCGTTCTAAGGCATAAGCCCTATAGAAAGTTATACCTACTACCCCTACTAGCGCACCTATTTTAGGAAATTAGTATAGACTTTATTACTAGACTACTACTAAGCTATTAGTATAAAGGCAGGGAGTATAATGCAATTCTTATTATTATATACTAAATAACTAAGTTCGCTATATTTATCCTAATACTAAAGCGGCTAATAGCTACTAAGTTAGCGCGGATTATCTATAAATAGGTTAAGTACTATTTTAGTACCTTAGAGGGTATTATTAGTAACTAAGATAAGCTTCTTACTAGCTAATTTTAAGAGGAATTTATAAGAGAGAGGGCTACTAAGCGCTACCTCTCTACTATATATTACCCCTAGACTAATAGGTAGTTTAAAAGGATATATTAAATATTAGAAAAGTACTTATAAGTATATACTAGTAACTCGCTATAAGAATAAGCTATCTAGTTACCCGAGGCTAAGTTTATATATAATAATAGTTACTATAGCACTACTAGCTACTTGCTAATAGAGGCTTTATATAGCTACTACTTATATTACGTAGAATATATAACCCTTACGAATAGGGTTATAATATAGGGCGTAAAGGAGCGAATTAAATATATTTTAAGGCTTTATAAGAGGGACTAGGAATAGTAATAGAAGGCTATTAAGGCGTAAGCTAAGTATTATAACGTGAGGTATAAGGAGTAGACCTACTATTAGGGATAAGTTATTAGGCTATTAATAAAGAAATTCTAGTTTAAGAATAAAAAACTAGCGCCTAGGTTTATATAAGTAGCTATTATAGAACTAGTTAGTGGCCTCTGGCCACTGCATAGTGATTTTACCTGCTTAAGTGCAATAGACCTTCTAACTCCGCGCCTCCAAATAATATATAGCCTTTAGTCACGTGATTATAACTTTCCTAACTATAGCCGCACTTATATATACCCTACTAGATAGCCTCACGATCTTTAACTTTATATTAATAATAACTTAGGTTTTAATTATTTAAACTACGAAACTATTAACTTTTCCTCTCGTATACTACCCGCGCTACTAATATAGCCTCTATTACTGCTTTGTCCGCTAGTCCTCTTATTCGATCGGGTTAGCTAACGCCTTCGTAGCTATATTATTATTAGCAACGCTCTCTCTATATTAAAGCAGTCGGCGTAAGCTATACTTACTAACATTTAAGCCCTAATAAGCCTAGGCTGCCTAGGCTACCTCTACCTTAGTAATACGGAGGACCTACTTAAAGAAGGGCTACTCTATAGGGTATATAATAACCTACTAAACTTCTACTACTAAGTTTACTTACTTAGCTCTAATATTATTATACCTTATAAAGTACCCTATAAAGGTATTAAAATAAGCCCTCTCAAGAGCTATACTAATAATACGCTCTCTATATATAGTAGAGTAGTTAATAAAGGAGCGAGTTTTATTAATTATATTAAGGCTAAACTCTCTAATAACCCCCTCTATATTATTTATACTAAAGGGAGTGTTTTACTTAGGCTTAGTATATTTATATATAAGGTTAGGTATTAATATAGTTAAGGGATAAGGATAAGGAAAAGGGAGAGGTATAAGGCCCTACTTAAAGAGCTTCTTATACTTCTAGCTATAAGAACCTCTTAGGAAAGACCTCTTTAGTTAAGGAGTTACCTCTTATATAGTAGTATTCGCAGTACCTTACTAGAAGGTTAACCTTTTAAGTTAAGGAGTTATCTTATATAGTAGCTTTTATAATACCTTACTAGAAGGTTTAGCGAGGGCGTTACTATAAGAGCCTTAGTAGCCTATTTAGCTCTAATATAATTAGCCCTAGTGCGGCGTATATCTAACTTTATATAGTAGTATTTAGAGGGTTTATTTATAAGTAATAGGAATATATAGGGTTCCTATATTATTTTCCTTAACTAATAGAGGGTATAGGTTAAAATACCTATATAGTGTTTCCTGAATTATACTTATAAACTCGGTGAATTTATTATAGTCTTTTTGCAAAGGGGCTGCGGCGTAATTCCGAACTTAATAGAACTAGTTAGTATATCAGTATATAGAGTTTATTCACTACTATAGTACTAAAGGATATATAATATATTCTTAATTACCTTACTAGAGCTATAAGATAATCGCTAAGTAAGTAGCGAGGGCTTGCTTATACACCTAGAGCTTAAGAATAAGCTAGAGGAATAGAAAATAAAAGAGATCGTTATATAGTAAGGCGTTAGTAATAATATATAATACTTAGTTAAGTAAGTAGAATAGCCTATAGAATATAATATATAAGAGCCTATAGAGAAATTAGCGAATATATAAGAGGCTATTTATAAGTTTAATAGATAATATAAGAGAGCTTATAAGAAGTATGACGACTAGTTACTAAAATTACTATAATAGGTTAGTAATTATAAGCTATAAGACTATAAAATAGAACTTAAATTAGAAGTAAAATATTAATTAAATTAAGTAGTGAATTATTACTAATATTATAGTAAAAAGGGGTATTATCCTATAAAAGGGGAAAAGAGCTAACTATCTAATTAGTTATTAATTTCTTAGGATAGCTACGGGGGCGACTACTATAACTACTATAACTACGAGTAGCACTACTATAACTACTATAGCAACTAGTTACTAAACTAACGCTATTGATATCCCTATTATTACTACCTATAAGCTAACTACTAGCTAACTCGCTACTAGCGCTACTACCTAACTCGCTACTAGAATTATTACTATTAGAGATAGTAATAATAACCTTAGCTCTCTTAGTTTTCTTTACTAACTCCTTACTACTACTTTAGCTATACTTAGTAGGGGTTTAGAAGTAGGAAGCGCGGGAGATAGGGTAAGTACTAGTAATAATAATAAAGTAGGAGGGGATATTATTAGTAGTATACTTAGCGAGGTTTTCTTAAAGCTCCTTATAAAACCTAGGGAAAAAGTTAATATTATGCTTATAAGTATATATTATAAACTAGCTTTATTAAAGGCTTATTAAGTAAGTAGTCGATCTCATTATAGAGGTAGTTAATAGAACTATTATTATAAATATATAATAGCTAGGTAGCGTTTAGGTGCTAAAAAATATTAATACTATTATAAAAGGTACTAACTTAAAACTAATAATTAGTAGGATATAATTAGCGAGGGAATAGCGAGTAATAGCCTATATAAACTAAGATATTAAGCATAAGGTACTTATAGATAGAGGCGAGCTCCTAGAGCTAAAGCTACTCTATATTATAGCTATTACTACTAATAATAGGATCGTAGATAAGCTTAGTAATATACTTTTATACTACTAAATAGTTACTAAGTATAGCTAGAATATAATAATAATAAAGAGGGGTTAGAATACTATCGCGCTACTAGATCTAGATCTAGTAGAATAAATTCTAAGTTATCTAAGCTACGCCCTAAAGCTCCTAAGAGACTTAAAAAATATTAATATATAGTAACCTATTAGTAAAGTAATAGAGACTTATAGTAGTATATTTCTTTTTATTAAAGTTATAATAGATATACTTCTATATATACTTACTATATATATAGTAAAGGTAGATAATATCCTAATATATTTTATAAAAATAGCTAAGATAAGGATAGCTACTATTAGTATTACTAATAAGATCGCTAGAAAGAATCTTAGGATTATAGAGGTATTTTATAAGAACTATACCTATATATACGATATAAGATATTATAGAGAGTAGTTAGTAAGAGGCTAGAAAGGGAGATAAGTAAGATTAGAAGAGAGAAAGGGAAAAAGGAGAAAAGAAACTTAATAATTATAATAAAAGCTTATAAAATAGGTATTAAAATAGGAGAGGTAGCTAGATTAAAAAAGATTATAAAGAGGAGAAATTCTAACTAGGTTAGAGCCCTTAAAAAGAAGACGCTCTTTTATATTTTAAGTTACTAGGTAATAAGGCTAAATAATTACTAGTTATATACTACTAAATAGTTATATAACTATTAGTAACTAATTAAAAAATAATAATAATAATAGAAATTTAAAAATACTTATAACGCGCTAGGAAAATAAAAATATATTATTTACTATAACTACCTAGATCTAGTATAGAGGGTAAGAGTAAATAACGTGATAAAGGCGTAGAGACGCTACCCTATAGTTAGTAACGATATCTATAACGATATAGAGCTATATTACCCTACTAGTACGCCTTAGGGACTAAGGCTTTAGAGGGGGGGGTAATTATAAGGAATAATAATAGGTATAGGGTATAGAGCCACGCTATTAGTAAAACGTTAGCGAATTAGTAGTAAATATATATATCCTTAAGAAAACTCTATAAGCTAGAGACTTAGAAGGTTAAGCAATAGTTTAATATAACTACGTATACTTACGTTTTAGTATTCTAGCCCTTCCTAGTTTAGGCCTATAGCTATACTCTTACAAAGAGGTACTTATAACTTATAATAACTATATCTAAACTAAGTTAACCCCTAAATAGATTAAACCTAGTAGTAACTTTAACTTTATAGACTATAATAATAGATATAAGGATACCTATTTCGTTACTATAATACTACCTAACTAGCCCTACCCTATAATAAGTAAGAAATATTATTTTTATAAATAACTATTCCTAAGTAATAACTAACTATATAAATATATTTAATAGGACTATTTAGATAGTATATAACTCTTATTAGCTACTATTATAGCCTAGTTTAAAAACTCTTAAGTAACTAATCTATTTATATCTAACTATATAATAAATAGGACTAAACTACCTATCTAATTTAAGTTATTAGTTAATACCTCTACCTAAATTAGAGCTAGATTTAGATTTCACTTATAGTTATACTTATAGTACTAGATTACACCTAACCTAGATCGTGACTTAACTATATAACTTAATATCTATAGTAATACTAGATATTTATCCTCGTTACTAGATAGATATATACTTAACTAATATTAGCCTATAGCTAATATCCGCATCCAATCTATTCTACTTATAGTTAAGGGTATTAGTAAAGATACTTACTATATAGATTAATACGTTATTCTTAATTTATACTTCTAAGGTATATAACTCTCTATAAGTAAACCTATTATTACTACTATCTAATAAGAAGTATCTATTATAAATAACTTATTTACTAACCTACTTATTAGTATAGATTATCTGGGGCTTAAATAATTTAATATCCTTAATAGCAAGGGATTTATAACTATTAGATCTTATAGTATTAAAATCCCTATAGTAGCATAGCGTAACGAATCCTATTATAAAGCTAAAGTAATAACTAAGGATATAGTAATTATTATCCTAACTAACTCCCTAATAATAATACCTATATAATATATAATCTTAAACTATAATATATAATAAGACCTACTATTTAAACCTATTAACTTACTTATTATATCCTATATAATACTAATAGACGTGTCTTTATCTAAGATCCTCGTTTAAAACGATACTATATTAGACTAAACCCTATAACGTAACTAATTCGTTAGATATCTTATATCTATCGATCTAACTATATAGGTTTAGATAGGTAATAAGTCTAAAGCTATAATAGTATCTAAATTCGCCCTTAAGGAACTATACTAACTAGAGAAGTATATAATAGACGCTATACTTATATAATAATATTTAATCTATAGCTATCTAATATGTATTAAAATTTATAACTACTAACCTAACGCTAAGCGTCTAGCTATACTAGTTAACAAATTCGCTTATATATTTACTAATATAGGCTTTGCTAATATACCTAAAGACTAATAACTACGCGTCTATTTTAAACCTGACTAGGATAAGCAAATCCCTAATAAATATAAGATCTAGTTATTAGGAGGACCTGAACGAGGTATTATTAAGCATACTATTAATAAATTAAGCCCTAAACTATATCGTATAATAACCTAAGTACTATTCGCGTTCCTAATATTTATTATCTAGCGAGAATAACCTATACCTAATAAGACTATAGTATTTAGTAAGATAATAATAACTACAATATAATAACTATCTAGCGATAAATATTAGAAACGACGTATAATTATGAATATATAACTACTTAATAATATAGCTTTTATAGATACCTACCTAATAAAGACCTAAGACGATATTATTACTAAGTATACTAATATAATATATAATTCTACACTTAATATAATAGCATTCTACTACTAATAGCGAGTATATCCTAGTTTATAATAGGCCTTTATAATGATTACCTATAAGGGATAATTCACCTTTAAATATCCTATAATAGGATATAAGAATAGCAACGCCTATATATAACAATAGATAGACTCTATTCTCTCTAAGTCTAACGCTAACTTATACTATAATAATATCGTTATCACCTCTCAAGACCTAGATAACTACCTTAGTAACCTATATAATATACTTTAAGCCCTATTAGATACTCATATCTTATTAGGACCTAATAAGTCCTATATTAGCTTCCCTATAGTAATAGTTCTAGGTAAAATAGTTAACTCGTTTAGTCTTAGTACTCCTATATTAAAGTTAGAAGCTATTAAAGCTATTAAGTTCCTAATAATATTATAATCCCTTAAGTAATTCCTTAGATTAGCATCTAGCTTATAATACTATATCCCACGATATGCTTAGATTACTAAGCTCCTTAAAGATTAAAAAATAATATTATGATAAATATATAAACGACCTAATAATAATAATATTATAAAAACTAATAAGATATCTAAACCCGCCTAGAAGTTATGAGTAACTACTATTAATATCCTAATACCTATAGCAAAGGAATCTAACGCCTTTTAAATACTTAATAACGCGTTAACTACTAATACGATGCTTATATTTTTCTTACCTAAATAATAACTTTATATCAAGTTTAACATATTATCTAATAGCTTTAGTATATAAATCTTCTATATTAAGGATACTATTATCCCTATATTAGCTAATAAGTAATACCACCTATATAACGCTATCGAGCTAATCGCTTTTATCTTATATATATTAAGTAATACTAAGAAACGATACTAGTTAATAGAGCTTAAAGTAGCTAGTTATACATAGACTATATCTAAAACTAAATATTAGATCTAAGCTACCTAAACCGCACCCGTAGTAATATTTATAAACTATAAAGCTATTATTAATATTTAATCCTATTAAGTTAATAATATTACTAACTTAACTATATATATTGTAGCTAATAAAAAGCTTATTTAAGCTATAGAATATATATTATAATTCGATATTTATATCGTCTATAAACCTAGAAGAGACTACCTTATACCTAATATATTAAGCTAACTTCTAGCTAATGATACTACTCTAGCTAACATACTAGGAGCCCTAGATATATTAATTAATAACTACCTAATAGACCTAGTATTTATAGCTATACCTAATAATACGAACTAGAAGCCTTTTATTTATAACCTAATTTATAATAACTAGCTAACTTACTTACTACCTATTTAAGAATAACCCCTATTAGAACCTATTAAGCTTACTAGTATCCCTCTTAAGGCTACTTAGACCTAATAATAACTAGCTTCTATAGTTATAAAAATTATACCTAATTTTAGAAAGAAACTATAAAATAGCTATAAGTTAGACCTAGTATAGTAAAGAATACTTAATATTGTCTATAATAATATAAAACTAGAACTAGATAACTACGCTAACTTATTATTCTAAATTAAGCGATAACTACGCTAACTTATTATTCTAAATTAAGCGAGGATTACTATAGAAAATAGAAAATACTAACTATACCCTACGACTCTATATTCTAAGATCCTACTTTAGTAATATCTTCGACGATATATATAATAATAACTACCTTGGCTATAATAAACTATCCGAATTCGTCTTATAATACTATATATATAATAGCCTTAAATAACTATATAACTATTTATACTACTTATGATATTAGGTCTTCTAGATCTAATAATATAAAGCCTATAGTAACCTATAACCTATCCTACTACCCCTATATCAATACTATATAATCTCTATTAACTTTATATTAGTATTACCCCTATCTAATAAAGGATTTAATATAGCTTTTATTTTAGTTTATAAACTTACTAAAGAGATATTTATAATCCCTAGTAAGATAACTAATAATATAGAGATATAGGGAACCCGACTAGCCTATTACTTAATATTATCTAACTAGGGATTTCCTAAAGTTATTATATTGGACTAGGACCCGAAGTTCTTATCTACAATATAGAAGTCAATATGGTATAAAGCTAGTATAACGCTACTATATATAACTATATATTACCCCTAAACTAATAGTTAAATAGAATATATAATTCAAGCTATTAAGTCTACTATATGATACTACTTCTATACCCTTAAAGCCTAAAGCTATAGCTAATATATCTACTACGCTTAGAATTTAAATTTAACTATACTAGGTCTATATTAATATAGTTATCCCTAAATAAGATCGTTAAGGGATTTACTCCTAATAATATCCTATTATTAATAGCAAATAACTTATAACTAATATCTATCTAACTACTAGTAATACGAATATTAGTATATAACGCCATCGCTATTACTATAGTTATAATAAAGTATTATTATAACTAACGCTATATAACTAAGTTCTTTAATATTAATAATAAGGTCTACGTGAGATTATATAAGGGCTATAACGTGCTATAAGTAGCTATTATAGGACGTAAATATAGATAACGCTACGCTAGCTTATTTATTATTATAGAGCGTATTAGCTAATCTATATACTAACTTATACTACCTCCTCATTTTAAGATCTGTAATATTATTTTAGTTAACTACTTAGAACTAAATACTGGCCGACTTAATCTATATAAATAATAACTACTACTAATCCTACTTATTTTAACTAAGGATTAATTATTAGTTCTTAACTATATAATATAAGAACGTAATATAAAGTTAGATAAGTAGTACCTTATTGCTTACTAATATTTAGGACCTAACTATAACTAATAGGTATTATAATCTAATTTAGTAAAGTATAATAGCTATAATAACCTATTATAATAATAGTATAATACTAAATAGACCTAATAATAATAGGGTAATAATAATAATAGGAACGGAGTTCGGATATTAGTATTAAGGGCACTGTATTTTTAGAGGGGGGCAGACTATCACACTAGCCTATATATAGCTATATATAAGCTACCTTATTATATAAGCACCGATATATAGATACATCCGCTCATTAGCATCCATAGTCAGCAATACAAGCAAGACATACACACCCCAGGGATACCCTCACAATCCCCAAGCAGCATTTACGTCACCTTCCTCATTTCCTCGACGAGGTGATGTCTGACCGCCCGCCCGTTTACCCTAGGTCGTGAGCCCTTGGCGGAGGTATTGCCGCGCAACTCGGCAATGGATTACGCCGTGCAGTCGTCCATCCAATTGCCAACTTTTCATCCGGGCACTTTGAGACTGTAACGTCCAATGCGCCGCAAGTTTCCACGCAAAAGCATAGCACACCTTGCACCTCTTGAACCACAAGCTGAGTTGGCGTCTGCCCTGTGCTCCATCCCACCTCTGCTCAGGCTCCACCATAGAACGTGCCAGCTACTCAAAAGATAATCGAGATTAGAAAAGTATATTACCTAAGGTAAGATAATGTGGTTTCCCAACTCTTGAGTGAGGCGACGTAACACGTCTTGCGTTGCGCAGCTAGCTGGTGGAGTTCTACAATCGTCACACGTTGCTCTTTACGGGACATTCCCAGAGAGGCTGCACTCAACGGAGGGGACCAACCACATGGCAGATTCTTCCACCATGATGAAAGTTCCTCCGTCACAGATCATTTGGTCCGTTTGATCATCTTTTCATTCACAATAGGTAGTAAGGTAAGCTGCAAGGTTCATCATCGCCACTCCCATCCATCATCCATTGCGTCTTTTCTCTACGCCCAGCGTGTCTCATCAAAATTCAACCCAGTTGCCCAAAGCAACAAAGTCGAATGAAGGAATCGTTCCGAGGATTTGGTATTTTACGTCATCATTAGTTTTCCCAGCCTACAATTCAACTGCCTTGCGGAAGTTGGAGCCAGCGTAGACAGCATTGCTGCCGAGCTCCTCCTCGATGCGGAGGATCTGGTTGAGCTTGGCAAGACGCTCCGAACGCGCAGGGGCACCCGTCTTGATCTGGCCAGCCCGGATGCCGACAACAATATCCGAGATAGTAACGTCCTCAGTCTCACCAGAACGGTGAGAGACCATGACGCCCCAGCCGTCGGCGTAGGAGTCCTTGGCGGCCTGGATAGACTCGGTAAGGGTACCGATCTGGTTGACCTTGAGCAGCAGGGCGTTGGCGGACTTAAGCTCAATGGCTTTCTTGATGCGGAGGGGGTTTGTGACTGTCAAGTCGTCACCAACAATCTGGATGTCCTGGGTCTTGTAGAAGTAGCTCCAGGCCTCCCAGTCGTCCTCGGCGAAGGGGTCCTCGATGCTGACAATAGGGTACTGCTTGCAGAGGTCGGAGTACAGAGCAGCGAGCTCCTCGTAGGTGATCCACTTGGTGGGGTCGCTCTCAGGGTTCTTGAAGTCCAGGTCGTACTTCTTGGCGTCCTCCTTGTAGAACTCGGAAGAGGCAACGTCCATGGCAATGTTCATCTTACCAGTGTAGCCAGCCTTCTCAATGGCCTCGGTGATGAGGTCGAGGGCCTCCTTGGCAGTCTGGATATCGGGGGCAACACCTCCCTCGTCACCAACATTGCCAGCAGACTGGCCGTACTTCTTCTTGGCCAGACCCTTAAGTGCCTGGTAGACCTCTGCACCCTGGCGCATGGCCTCGGAGAAAGAGGGAGCGTCACTTCAACCACTGTCAGACGCCATTGTATCGTTCGTCGCTAGAGGGCCGAGAAAACTTACGAGGGGACGATCATGAACTCCTGGAAGGCAAGGCGGCCACCAGCGTGGGAACTGAGACAGTCAGCATTTGTACTCGACAGCGGCGGAGTGAACATCGGCTGACCCTCCGTTGAGAACGTTCATGAAGGGGACGGGGAGAACGAAAGGCTTCTTAGTGCCGGCCAGGTCAGAGACGTGGGCGTACAGAGGGACGCCCTAGAAGCGGTCAGTACTCGAAAAAGAAACCATGGTTACACAAAAGTCCAACCTTCTCAGCAGCACCGGCCTTGGCAACAGCCAGGGAGACACCGAGGATGGCATTGGCGCCGAGCTTGGTCTTGTTGGGGGTACCGTCGAGGTCGATGAGGAACTTGTCGACCTTGGTCTGGTCCTTGACGTCGAGATTCTCCTTGATCAGGGCGGGGGCAATGATGCTGTTGACGTTGTCAACAGCCTTGGTGACACCCTTGCCACCCCACTTGGTCTTGTCACCATCGCGGAGCTCGCAAGCCTCGTGCTGGCCTGTTGAATAAGTATCAGTCTCTTGTTTTTCCGTCTCTTAGGTAGTATAGGCGTCTGCGTCAGGATGGAGGTTATAGGAAAGACGTACCAGTGGAAGCACCGGAGGGAACGATGGCACGGTGAAGGCCAGTCTCGGTGACGACGTCAACCTCGACAGTGGGGTTGCCACGAGAGTCGTAGACGTAGCGAGCGTGGATCTTGGTGATGGTCATGTTGTGTGGCTTGTGATGGATGATTCCTACAGAAGGAGAGAAACGATGTCAGCGAAGGGATTGGGGGGGAGAACGACTTTATATTGGGGGACAGGGAAAGGAACAAGTGGGTGAGTCAACAAATGGTAGTGATAGGACCGATTCGGGGAAATTGCTAAGCTTGCGAGTACTCCTTGACCGGACAAAACAATTGCCTCAGGGTGGGTGGTGGGCTGATTTTTCGCAAGCTTCACGTCAAGCCAGGCCGGGCGGCAGCTTCATGACAGCGGGGAGCTAGCTGCTGTGAAGAGGGGGATAGGTGACACGATGGAGGAGAGCTTACTTGTAGGTGATTTGATGAATAAAGCCGTGATGATCTTCAGCAATTGCCTCCAACACAATGTGAAGCTAGGGTAATGGAAGAGAAAAGGAATAGATGTGCCAGCAGAGTGAAGGGTTGGAGGGACGAAGGTGGGAGAGGTGTTTTGGAGGGGTCTTTCCCTCCAACCCCACCTGAGGTGAGGTGAGCCCCAGGTCAGGGGACTGACAACGCCAGTAGAAGAGGTACTTGCAGAAGAGGTGTGTCGTGTAACCCAATGAAGGTACTCCAGGTCGAGGGGTCGTTGCTCCTTCTTTTTGGTGGGTATCTCGACAGCCCAACTACCTTACTCGTCGCCCACCCTCTAGAGAGGCGGGGCATATGCCTGTTAAAGCAATACATGGGTTTGAAGCTCGTTTGCTCATCCAAACAACCAAGACCGTCACAAAGCAGCCTCGTTTCACAGTATCTGCGTTAGCACTACCGCACCCACGACATCCGCGTCTTGGTGAGGAGCAGTGGCCCTCAACAAACCAAGCCGTGAAAATGCTGCTCTGCCAATGCTACCAGACACGTTTCTGCTCGCGTCTCCTGCCAATGGGCCCTCATCTATTTGGGTCCTCGTTCCCAGCAGTAACCCCGGTTCGGAGTTAGGATCACGTCCATTTATAGCAAACCGTCAAGGTCCCCGGATGCAAAGAGCTCGAGACATTCGACTGTTTGGTGTCCAAGGCCTCGTCTGATTGGCTGCCGGCAACACACGTAACGGCTTTTTGGCTGTCCGTTGTCGGGTGCGCGGTGGGCTCAGTCTGGGCCTGATGCGTAAAAGTGCGTCTTCGACAATCTGCGAGTCCCGACTCCCGATCTTCAAGAAGTCTTTTCCCCGGAACCCCGGTCCAACGATGCGATGCTTATTGGCAATTGCCATCAAAGAATGACCGTTGTACTCCACAAAACGTCTAGGACGGGCTGGCTGTCATGGATTATCCAGAGGATGTTGCTCGGAATAGCCAGGTGCTAATGCGGTTCTTCCCGATCATGGGTCCCGAACCCGTCATCTCGTCCAGTGATGCCGGGGTAAGACAACTGTGGACAAGTCGTACCGTGTTTATAGCATCTTTGATCTCGTCTTTGGATCTGAAGTGGAAATGACGCCTATTTCTCTCCCGGGTTGGTGGTTCTTGGCGTGGAGAAGAGCGTCAGTTACTCGATCTTCCTCACTCATAGTCATCATACTCACAACTGCTCACCCATTGAACCGACCCGAGTAATACCGTCGCCTCCCCCCTGCCTTCCATCCATACAGACCTTTACTCGTATCTCTTGAAATCAAGGAAGACGGACATCGGCTTTTCTGACGTGGGTTTTGGTAATCTTCCGGCAGCTGGTGTTGGTGAAGCTATGTGGGGTGGTTGTTTTAGTGTTGCGTAATAATACGTCTCCAGCCGACGGGACAGTGACTTTGTTGTGGATGAATCCTCGACGTCCCGCCACGAAATCAAGTAACTGTTCAGGGTCAACGTCATTGTCTTTGCAAGGTGTAACTTTGTAACTTTTAGTTGTCGCCTTCCAGTGACGAATTCCGATATCAAGATCAGCCAGGATCTTCTGGTGCGTTGCTCTGCCTTGCATGGTAAGAGTTGAGAGGTAATTTGTGATACTAGACTTCACCCAAGAGCTGCAAAGGAGCTGCCGTATAAATTGGCCTCAGAACGCCTAATGCTCCTGCCCGTTATCGTTGCTTGTAGTCAAGACGAAAAGCTTGTATATAAGTGTATGCGGGGGAGAAACCGTTCGACACTGGGAATTGTACCTAGTCGGGAAAGCCAAAATGATTGAAGAGAGCCATCATAAACTAGGGAAATAGCGAACCAATGAATCGAAGAAATTCTTCCTGAACTTTGCAGAAAATTGAGTGTGCTTCTCGGCAGTCTTCCGGCACAAGGCCAATGTCTCGGTCCGTGTCCGTGACCGGGTACAAGTAACGATGACGGCAGGGGCAAACTCGTGCAGGAAGAATCGAAGGAAGCACGGAGCGGCAGTGGGCCGTATCGGGTGGAAGCGGCTTGAGATGGAGCTCGGGCGACACAGCGGCGGATTGAAGGGAACTCGGTGACCTGAGGCAGAAGGGCTAGGTAGGTAAGGTACCTAGGTACTGTAGGTAGATGGAGCACAACTGCGCAGCGCATTGGAACCTGGGACCGAAGCCTCCCAGCAGATTGAACCCTCAGCTCAGCGCCTTCCACTGACCGCTTTCGTTCCTTCCATTGCTGCTCTGGCCCCCGCCCCCTCCTTCATGGCTTTCCGTTTCGTAATGCGACGTACGGTCAACTTGACTTCACGCATCGTTTCGACCAGGCGACCAGTCGCTCGAATGTGAGTACTCCAGTCGAGTTAGTCGACCTCTGCGATCGCGGGCACCGCACATTTCTTAACTAACTCGATCAATCAGCCCTTACCAGTCGAGGCTTTATAGCGCGTTAACAACCCAGATCTCCAACCCCCGAGCTACTCCTTCAAGACACGACCATCGCCTTCAGAACCCTCAGCGCATCGCCGCTACACGACACTGCTCCTACAACAGAAAAATGTGCAGATATGGCGAAGCTGCCGGTGCCGGCACGCTCAACTACCCGAAGGAGCTCCTTCCAACCAATGTTGTCCCTCGACACTATGACCTGACACTGGAGCCCAACTTCGAGACCCTGAAGTTCGATGGTCACGTCAAGATCGACTTCGACGTCTCCGAAGACTCCAATACTGTTTCTTTGAACACTCTGGACATCGAGGTTAAGCATGCTGCGCTTTCCCTGTCGTCAGAGGGCAAGCAGAAGAGCCTTAGCGACCCAGTCATCACCTACGACGAGCCGAAGCAGACTCACACATTCGAGTTCAAGGATCATCTCACCAAGGGCGACAAGGGAACACTCGAGATCAACTTCGTTGGCGAGCTGAATGACAAGATGGCCGGTTTCTACCGCTCATACTACAACAAGCCTGACGGCTCCAAGGGCATTCTGGCCACCAGTCAAATGGAGCCTACCGATGCTCGCAGAGCATTCCCATGCTTCGACGAGCCTGCGCTTAAGGCACAGTTTACTGTCACTCTTGTTGCCGACAAGAACTTGACGTGTCTATCCAACATGGACGTCGCCGAGGAGAAGGAATTGCCCTCAGGGAAGAAGGCAGTCCGCTTCAACAAGTCCCCTGTGATGTCGACTTACCTAGTTGCCTTCATCGTTGGAGAACTCAACTATATTGAGAACAATGATTTCCGGGTGCCTCTGCGTGTCTATGCTCCTCCCTCTGAGGATATTGATAGGGGAAGGTATGCACTCGAGATTGGTGTCAAGGCACTGGAGTTCTATGAGAAGGCTTTTGGACTCCCCTACCCCCTGCCGAAACTGGACCAAGTCGCTATCCCCGACTTTGCCGCCGGTGCAATGGAGAACTGGGGTCTTGTCACCTATCGTACCGTCGAGGTCCTTTTCGACGACAAGACGAGCGGTGCCGCAGCCAAGGAACGCGTGTCTACCGTCATAACCCACGAGATTGCTCATCAGTGGTTCGGAAACATTGTATCTCCGGATTGGTGGCACGCTCTTTGGTTGAACGAAGGATTTGCCGAGTTCGCCTCCCGCTATTCTCTGAATGCCTTCTTCCCTGAGTGGAAGTTGAAGGAATCTTTCGTCAGAGAGGACCTGCAGGCCGCTCTCGGTCTCGATGGTTTGAGGAGCAGTCATCCTATCGAAGTTCCCGTCCATAAGGCCGAGGAGATTAATGAGATCTTCGATAGCATCAGCTACGCCAAGGGTTCTTGCGTTGTACATATGATTTCGGCTTTCTTGGGCGAGGATGTCTTCATGGAAGGTGTCCGTAAGTACCTTAAGCGGCATGCCTGGGGCAATGCTACGACGAACGATCTGTGGCAAGCCTTGGGCGAGGCCAGTGGCAAGGACGTTGGCTCCATTATGAACATCTGGACACAGAATATCGGATATCCTGTCGTCTCTGTTACTGAGTCAGGCAAGTCGATCAGTGTTGAGCAGCACCGCTTCCTGACCACTGGAGATGTTAAGCCTGAGGAGGACAATGTTCTCTACCCCATCTCCTTGAACGTTCGCACCAAGGGCGGCATCGACAAGAGCTTGATGCTCACAACCCGTGATGCCAAATTCGAGGTTGAAGATGCTGACTTTTTCAAAATCAACGCCGATTCCACGGGATTCTATCGTACGAGGTACACCCTCGAAAGACTCGAGAAGCTTGGCAACGCCGCCGAGCTTCTTTCTGTGCAGGATAGAGTTGGTATCGTGGCTGATACCAGTGCTTTGGCCACATCTGGTTACCAGAAGACGTCTTCTTGCCTGGGTCTTTTCAAGGCCCTCAGCCATGCAGGGGAGGCTGAGTATCTTGTGTGGGATCAGATTTTGACTCGCCTAGGATCCATCAAGATGGCTTGGATCGAGGATGACGAGATTGTCGACAAGTTGACTGAGTTCCAAAGAAGTATTGTTAGCAACATGGCTCACAAGCTGGGATGGAACTTCTGCAGCACTGATGGCCATGTCGAGCAGCAATACAAAGCCCTTATGTTCGGAGCGGCGGGCATGTCTGGCGATGAAAAGGTCCTGGATGCGGCAAGAGAGCTTTTTGAGAAGTTCGCTGCTGGAGACAGGACTGCCATCCACCCCAACATCCGAAGCGCTGTGTTTTCTATTGTCCTGAAGTTTGGCGGCGAGCAGGAGGTAAGTCGCAACATCTGTTCGCTGATCATCTTACGATCATTTGCTGATTACAATCATAGTATGACGCCGTTCTCAAATACTACGAGACCGGCGAGACGAGCGATGAGCGCAACAGCGCTCTGCGTACGCTCGGCCAAGCTCGCAGCCCGGCGCTTCGACAGCGGACTCTCGACATGCTACTCAGCGGCAAGGTCCGCGACCAGGATGTCTACATTCCCATCGGTAGCCTGCGATCGAGCAAGGCCGGTATTGAGGCCTTGTTTGACTGGATGCAGACAAGATGGGACGAGATCTACGCCAAGTTTCCAGCGCAGTCATCTATGATTGGAAGCATTGTGAGCTACTGCTCTAGCGGTCTCACGAAGCAGGAGCAGCTCGACCAACTAGAGAGCTTCTTCGCGAACAAGGACAAGAAGGGATTTGTTAGGGCGCTGTCGCAGTCCACTGATTCTATCAAGGCCAAGATTGCGTGGACTTCCCGTGACACGGAGGATCTGCGCAAGTTCCTGAGCATCTGAATGTAAATAGTTTCTTGGCTACTTGGCCACCGAGATGGCACTCAGGGTCGTACGCCCCTACCCTAAGAGGCAGCAGAACCAAACTTATTTTAATTTTGGCCAATGCCTACCTTCATGCTCAGAGTTGCTCTTCGTCGTGGACGGATAGGGGTTACCTTGGATTTGTTCTCGTGGTCGAACGTCTCTAGACACAGTACTTGTCATCTTCACTCCTCCTCATCAACAGTAGGTGTCTCAAACCGACCACCAGTTCTTCCGGAACCGCAGAACTGGCCCCAGCCATCAACCTGCTCGCTAGCATGCTTGAGAACCTCACTAAATCCTTCATTGCCGTTTTTATTTACGCAGAAGTAGTCATAGTCGAGCTGGCTGATATCGACGCCGGTCCTCACGCTTAGGGGGTATTCAATCTCAAAGATTGGGTGGCCGCTGGCGACTAGAGGCTGAAAATCAGAGCAAAAGGGCTCGACCTCATCGCTCGTGCGGGTGCCAAGACAAGTTTCGAGGACTGCAAAGTCGACGGTTGACACCAAGTCGGGGGCGATCTCGGGGGCGTTCTTCTGGCCGATCATGAGAGGCCGCCCCTCTTGCGTTGTGAGGGAGTGGGCATGGGAGGCCAGATTCTTGAGGTAAGTCACGTAGTCGGATGGCTTGAGTTGAAAGCCTGTTGGGTCCTCGTTGTCCTGCAATATGGACAGTTAAGATACAGCGGGGTTCAGAGTCGAGATGGAAACTCACATAAGCCCAGGCATCGATGTTGTCGGGGTCAACACCGTCGCAACCAAGACTTGCTGCCATGTCGAGACGTTTTGCCATCACGTCGGTAACTTGACTGCTTCTGATGTCGAGGTACCGCTCGTCATCATAACCTTCGAGCGGGTTCGCAATAAATTCCTCGGGGAAGTCGTCCTTGTCGTCGTCCCACTCCTGGACCGCACCACCGTTAAAGTAGCAGATAACAATCTTGCCTGCCGCCTGTTCAGATTTGGTAAATCAACTGAGAATTTTAACTCGAAAAATGCCAAGAAACGGGCAAGACTTACCTTTAGTGTCGGTATCATGTTTGGGTGTTCAGACGCATGTTGGAGGTCAATGTCCCAAACGTCGGCGTTGGCAGGGACGACATCGGCGGTGCTATCGGCATTGATGGGATGATGAAGAATAATTTGGAAGCTGACACCAGGCTTCCACTTGCTCCAGTCGACCGCTCGGCGAGTAAGGCTTGAAGGCTGCTGGGCAGGAGTTGCGAAACCGAGGACGCTGGCTGGCACTGAGGCCAGGAGTGCGAGTCTTGGGAGGACCATTTTGATGGGTTTCAGCGATGCTGACCTCTTAAGGGAACTAAAGAGAGATGAGGGGGAAGGGTCCATGTTATATATTCCACATCCTTGTACAGAGTAATTAATATCCGCCAGACAGAAGGGTGGGATAAACTCGGGTTGTGCAAGCGGGAGACATTGGAGGGTTGCGATTCTAGTCAGACCGCGCCACGATCCTGTGGACAAAAATGCTGGCTCTGGTCCTTTAATCCACCCTAAAGGCAATGCGCATGCTCTTTCACATCCGTATCAAAGACTCTGGGGACGCCATCGACCTCAAGTCGTGATTCTCTGAAATGGCAGAAGTTCAGAGCGCACCTCGACCGAACCGGTTCCTCTTGTGCGGTCAACTCAAGATTCCTGCAGGGTCAGCATCGCATGATGATGATCTTGGATTAAGCTTGAGGGAGCTTTGTAGCGGCCCAAGTGGCGTGATTGGGCAATTCGTTGAAATTTATGTCCAGATCTAGCTGAAGATGGGGCCGCGGCCGAGCCTGGTCTCCCGATCCAAGGCTCCGCGGTGGATGCGCTTTTAGGCAGCTGAATAAACGTCAAATAAGACGCGTCCTGTTAGCCCGGTACACCGCAAAGGTGCTCCTATCCCTGCATCAGGTAGGTATGCCGAGCAATAGCTACGGGAGCTTGGTCATGTAACATGCCACGTCGCGGAAGCTAGGAACACGCGGAAAAACTGGCAAATTTCTATGCTCCGTTGCTGATATCAGCGATGATGATAGGCAGTGATGGCACCTGAGAGACCGAAAGTTGATGGTAAACAACCAGTATATTGACAAATTCAACATGAGTGAGAAAAAAACACGAGAGCGACGATGGAAACACGAAAGTCACTGTGTCACTTTGATGTCACAAAGACACCGATGAATTCGAAGACGTCGATATTCCCTTCTCAATAACAATTCCTATCGGTATCAGCCCGACTCCTTTAACGCCGCCCTGAGCTGTTCGATGCTCGAACATTCCCTGATACGACCTCCGGCGCAAATTTTTAGAATTCCATGGCTTTACCGACAGCCTCTTCGCGTGCTTTTCTGATGCTGTCGTTCTCGGCTTCCCTCTCCTCCTTGAGCTTCTCCTCCACATCCTCTCGAAGGCCACCCAAGTCGGGGGGAATGACTTGATATTGCACACTCGGGGCCGATTGAACGAATCTCAGCTGCTCCGTCACATGCTGCACCAGATCATTGAGCCGCTTCTGAGGATTCCTATTCGTGCGAGGTTCACCCAATATCTGCTCCAGCGTCGGGAAAAGCTCCTCGTACCTGAATTGTTCTCTCCAAGGGGCATGCATGGGGATGATAGGATCGATTTTGTCCTGGCAATCGATGGCGATACTCGTTTCGAAAGCCCACGCGCGAGCCACGTTTCGAGGCGTATATCCACCACCGCCGAAGAGAATCATGGGTACGTTGAACTTCTTGCAGAACTCAACACAAGCACCGTGTCCCTGAACCTGGAGGTTGAATCTACCGAGCCTGTCGCCGGCTAGGGAATCGGCGCCGCACTGCAAAGCAATGGCGCTGGGACGGAACTTTTCCATGCACTGACCGATTACGTTCTCGAAAAGCCATTTGTACTGCTCGTCTGTGATTCCGTCGTTCAGAGGAACATTGATGGCGTGATGGGCTCCAGGGTTGTGCTCGTTCTTTGGGCCGTTATCGTCCAGCCCGCCAGTGCCGGGGAAGAAGTTCAAAGGGTCGTATTTGTGAAATGATACTGTCATTACACGGTCAGTGGAGTAGAAAGCCTCCTCAACGCCGTCTCCATGGTGAACATCGATATCGATGTAGAGGACGCGTGGGTAACACCGCAGCAGCTGAAGAATGGCAAGGACGATATCGTTGATGTAGCAGAAGCCAGAGGCTTCAGCCTTCTTCGCGTGATGAAGGCCGCCTCCCCAAGAAACAGCAATGTCAGATTGCTTGGAGCAGATCTTCCGTGCAGCGTCGAGCGAACCGCCTGCTGACATGGAGCAGTAGTCATAAAGGCCCTCAAAAAGGGGACAATCGGAGCCACCCAAATTAAACTTAAGATCCGGGTTGGCATTATCGACGTCCCTTGGTACGGGCTCAGGGAGAACCGTACCCAGAAAGTCCAAGTAGTCATCAGAGTGGAAGGAGTTCAACTCTTCGTAAGTCGCAGCTCGGGCAATATAGTTGTCCATGGCGAAGGACATGCCATATGATGAGATGAGACTCTTGGAAAGGGTGAGACGCCACGGCTTCATGGGGTGAGTCTGACCGAAGTGATGCTTTTCCATCTCGGGATTGCAATGAAAAGAGACGGTGTAGCCTTTCGGACGAGTGATTCCCGATTCTAGCGCTGTGCGCTTGATCTTGCTGTAGTACTTGGCTTCATCAAGTTCGCTGGCTTTACCCAGAGGTGTGTACTCCTCGACAATATCATCTTTGTCGGCCCTGTGGGGAAGATAATTAGGCTTCGGTACACGAAATCTGTAGCCCTTCGCATTTGTAGTGATGTCGGCCATGGTGAATGCGACGGATTGACCGTCAGAACGGCCGAGGGGAGGCCAAGGCGCTGACTGGGATGGTTCGCGATTTTGACGATGGGGTCGGAGATTGGCAACGGGTAGGCTTCGCAGAGATTAGATGACAAATCAAGCGGGGGCAAAACTGCGGAAAACGCGCTCTTCACTACGCGAATCGTTCAGCCATATGGTTTTGTTGAAAATGTTGTCGATTTTGCCGAATCCGTGCAGCTTAACCACGATGTCGTCTGTTTTTGCTTGGTGATGCGGACGGTGAGAAATCCATAGCCCGTCGTCCTGCAAGGACCACTCAGAAGTGTGGTGAGTACCCACTTAGGAACCTACACCTCCTCCGGGGTTTCAAATGTTAGCGCAGTGAATTACCCCACTAGTCCCTACCCTAACAGCCGGATTTTTTTCCTAAGTTATAACTCTATTATTTTCGCCTAATTTCTAAGGGATTCTAAGGAAAGTAACTTCTAAAATAAAAGCTAAAGCCTACTTACTAATACTAAAAAAAGAGAGTAGGTTTTCTTTACCTATTACTACTACTACTAATATACCTAGCGACCTCGCTACTATAATTATATAGGGTTAGCCTTAATATAGCCTCTACCTAAGTATACTATATAAATTATACTAATTTAAAAGTACTAATACCACGATAATCTTATACTGTTTAGGTATAGTATTATGGGGCAATTCACACGCTAACATTTGAAACCCCGGAGGAGGTGTAAGGTACAAGGTTCGTTCCGGAAGTTGGTCCAATCCTATACTGAAGCATCTTTGTTACCTCGAAGCTTGTTTGGTGGTCGAATTTGTTCCTCATGAATTTATTCCAGTGGGAGAAAGCGGCTTTGGAACGTGAATCCATGATTGTTGATGTCTGCGAGGTACAAGACCTTACCTGCTTGGGTACCCGGAGTTCAAAGGTCTGGTATACCATTCCGGTTCTCTATGCGGATGCCAACTCCGGATTTCTCCCAGGTGCAGGTTGTTGAAGTAGAAGTCACAGTGCAGCTGGAAGTCCACCTTGAACGTGCAATGACCAATTACAGGCTCCACGCTAGGGCACAAGACGACCTGGCCTAAAGGTCGGAGGCTAAAACTCCCGTCTCCGCCTGTCTCGTGTCAGCCCACTGGCAACTCGCAAACTTCCCCACCGCCAAACCCAACGCGACACGCACCAGCCGATTGCACTCAGCTTGCCACTGCAAACTGGGCCGTCAAACGTGATTCCAGCCTCTTCCAACCCCACCCTCGCGCGTCGGAAAAAAAAAATTATTCACGTCGCTTTCTCAGCAGGGACTTATTATTTAATAAAAAGCATTCCGGGATCACAGCCAGGGCTCGACCGTCGTCGCGACTCGCTTCGCCTTGCCTTGCATATCTGGTCTGGAGCTCTCGTCGACTCGCTGCCTGACTCTGACTTGAACAGTCCTGAGTCTGCCCGTCGGTCCAACCTCAACCAGGTGAGCCAAGCCAGTCACTACCTAAGCACACCGTTCGTTGTTGCGGAGGATCGTGCCCAAGTCTCCGCTGGCATTCTTTTTTGCTGTTCAGAGTAACCCAGGGCAAGTTCAGTCAAGGCAGATCATTCATTACTGTCCTCTGTGGGTTCTTGGTTCGTTGTTCTTGCCCGAGGTCTGCTCTGGACTCAACCCACCAGCCAGTGGTGTGCTCCACGCCGCGCCGCGCCGTCATACTGAGTGCCACTATTCCCACCTGCCTGCATCTGCTGTTGGCTCCTTGCTCTAATCCCCACTTGCTCTGTTTTGCTTTGCTTTAGCATCCTCTGCTCTATCTTATCTTGCCCCTTCTCTGATGACCTCTGGTCACGAGGGCTTCATCACTCTTTACCTGTCCTTCTTTGTCTCTAAGTCTACCTCCCTCACGCCGGCGCCCTCATTGCCGCCGTGTCTTTCGAGCACCTTGGTTGCACATCCGCATTGCATCGCCATCTGCGTCGTCGCTCCGTTGCCCACATCAACATCTGCATACTTGGGACGCATCATTGACACGAGATGCCTAGAGACGATTTGTCCATCGACTTCGTCAAGAGGATGCCACAGGCCGAGGCCCTCGACCCGGCCATCATCCTCGACGACTGGATCAACCGCGTCCAGAACCTCCCCGAAGAGATTCGCTTCCTGCAGGACGAGATCGCCGATAAGGACCGCCAGTACTATGACTGCGTTAAGCTGATCGAGGATCGCGATGGCAAGATACAGAAATGGATCAAGGCTAACGGCAGCCACGAGACAAACCCGCGGGAGGAGGGGATGAGAGCGCAGATGCGCGAGAACTTCATTCGCGCTGACCAACTCGCCACCGAGAAGATTGCTTTAACTCAGAAGCTGCAACATATCATGGACAAGCATTTGCGAAACCTTGACCAGCACATCAAGTTGCTCTACGACCGAGCCGAACCTGGCTTCAATGACCCTGATGAATGCCCATCACTGCTCCGGCCGAGTGCGGCAAACCATTCGGCACCGTCCGCCAGGTCCATCAACCCTGCCAGCCACTTGGCCGGCGCCATTACCGCGACTCCTCTCAACCCGATCGTGAACTCGGCAAGTCCTACTACGACGCGAGCCGGAAACCCTCAGATTCGGAACACCATGTCGCAGCCGCACGCTTCTTCCGCGCCCGCGACGCCGGCTGCCGCCAGTATCATGATGAACCGCCAGGCAAGGGAAAGCTCAGCGGGGCCGGGTAGTGGTGCACCTAAGAGGGGCCCGAGATCGAATTCTGGAATGGGCAGTTTACCTACAACGTCGAGCGGATTGGCAAGACATTCGTCACTGGGTCCCGGTACACCAAAGGGCGCCACAATCACTGGCCCGGGTGGTACCGTGCGGGCAGGCAGCGCTGGGCCCAGGTCGTCTTCTACAAAGGCTGCCAGTATATCAGGCATCAGGAAAGGAACACCCGGTGCGGCAAACCGAAAGAAGGGGAGTGTTGCCAATGCGCACAAGTCGTCCTTGTCGAGAGTGAAGAAGGCAGGAAATCGTAATTCTCCTGCATCGACAGCTGAAAGCGAGCTATCCGATGCCGAGAGTGGCAGTGGGGACGATGGCGACCACAGCAGGATTGACCGCACTAGCGGAACACCAGCGCGAGATGGCAAGGATGGAGACGGCGACGACAGCATGCTCGACGCGGAAGATGACGAGGCTGGCGACGACAAGAAGTATTGCACGTGTCAGAATGTGAGTTTCGGCGACATGGTAGCGTGCGACAACGAGGACTGCCCCTATGAATGGTTTCACTGGTCTTGCGTCGGCCTCAAGAGCGAGCCGAACGGAACATGGTTCTGCCCAGTGTGCACTGAGAATATGGAGAAGGAAAAGCTACAGAGGAAGAAATGAGAGCGACAACGAAAAGGCTCCCCTTTTGAGCGTGATTATACCCCTGGGAGGCTGAATGCATGGCCGGCTATCGGTATCAGTTCGTTGCCATCCCAAATGGATTCGGGCCAGTCGGCAACTAGGAATCGGCGTTTGGGCATCAGAATATGGCTACGGACGATCTAGCCTCAAAAGAGGAATGACAATAAATACCCCGTTTACTTGCTGGTGGTTGAGTTAAATTGAGTTGAAGTTGCCTACTCGTTTTGTGATTCGTCCCACAGAACGGAAGCTCTTTGAGAAGCCGAGGAAGCACTAATGGACCCCCTTGAAACTCCAGCCTGTCCGCAAGGCCAGTCCCTTGGTAGTAGGCTGTAGCTAGGCCTGCCCCCACGTGGGACGCATGAGAGAGCCTCATTTGATAATTAGTGGTCTGTTCTCAATGACAGTTCAGTTGCAGATTCGAATTGGGTTCACGTCCGCAGTGCACTATTTTTGGACTCGGGAGGTTGATGAGAATTCTCCAATTTTTCGCCTCTTCGAGCCCCTGCGTCGAAAAACTGAGGGTATCCTGCAGAAGATTGCGAGGTCTCTTTGGTGGAAGAAAGAAGGGGTCGAGGCCGTTCGGGAAGACCAGCTGAGAATGCCATTATCGAAAATGGTGTCATAGGGCAAATTGCGCTGCAGGACGTTTTGGGACGAGAGCGGCAGGGATTTGGCATCGTGGTGGAGGGGAACTCACAGTCGAGATATCCCCTGAATTTTCGCTCTCGCTGCTCACGTGAAGCCTGAAGGGCACGATCGTGATTTGATGAACGAGGCTGTATTCTTTTTTTTCCCCCTTTTTTTTCCTTTTGTCCCAACGGTCGACACAAAGTAGTTACCCACCGTGTAACAACGTGTAATCAAACTACCGACCAGTCGGGACAGATTCCCACGGGGACCCTCCTGTCCCTGAGTTGCTGGTTGCGATTTGACTAAAGACGACGGGAGTCCAAGTGGGAAGTGACCCGCCCAGGGCGCAGATGCCGGCATTCAGGGGGCGGCGGTTCAGAGCGCAAGTTACAAGAAACATAATAGGTTGTCTCGTACATTGGAGGCCGCAAGGCGCGAGGAAGAAGCCCGGTGGGATGTGGATATGCAACGCATCTACCATTGAAATATCTTGATTTGAATACGGTGATCAAGGATAGCGTGGGAGGCAAACACCAAAAGGAACAGTTGAAAGCAAGCCTTTTTCTGTCCTGGACAGGGTGTTGGCGCAACCAATTGAGCGGCGTCGGAAACTTCCGGGTTGGTGGCAAGAATTCGATGTGCAACAGGTGTGGTCGTAGGCGTTTCCGGCCGGTGGGCGGTCAGCGCAGCCAACTGTTTTCCACTTCCACTTCAACTTCCATTTCCACCTGCGAATGCGACGAAGGCGTGAGGGGGGAAAGTCGGCGAGAAATGGCGGATGCGGGCCGCTTGAGCCTCTCGGGGTGTTGCGCTGTGGATTCGAAGCTTGAATTGGCGGTACATTCCGACTCAATGGGTCCGTATGTCGAGGATATACGATGTGCGCTGTAAGATCCAAAGAGGTCACTCACACTGCCATACCTTGGTCTCTTGAAGAAATGGGTACGGTCAGGTGCGCTTATTCGTACTCCCGAGGACACATTGAAGTTTCTCGACAGTTCATCTTACACTCAGCGGGGATGTTGGCGGTGGAGGTGATATTTCAGGATCCCAGTCACGGATAGCATAGCGGAGAGACAATGTAGCGAGAAGACTGCTCGGCCCCGCAGAGTATGGAGACAAGCACCCTTTTTTAGTGCATGCATTGCCAGGGAGTTACTGGTTCGGAAGGCTCTCCCGTAATGCGTCGGTCGTGAGAACTGGAGAGCGAGCGGGCGAGATGGAGGCGGACACGGAGCCTGAGCCCCGGTTTGTTGCGGCGAGATTCAGACATGACTGGCATTCGGATGTCTTGTGTACCTGAAAACCGACTTGAACGAGGTTCGAGTTGGGCTTGATGTACGTACGGAACCCGTTCTGCGGTTTAAGTTGAGTTGATAAGAGAGAGTGACATTTCTGACATGCGGCGGCAGATATCCGCATCCTTCAGGATCTGCACCTTGGACGGGCTGGGCAAAGAGGCTTGATAACGAGCGAGATGCACAGCAAGTGTTTCTGAGCTATTTGCTCCCCGGATTCAATATCTATGGCTTTTATGATAATACCTCGAACGTATAAGGCGCCTTCTATTATAATAGGGAGTAGTTACTAGAGTATTACTAAGTCGAAGTTAATCTATAGCAGACTACTAGATTAACTTCGCTATTATATACCTTATATATTAACTCCTAAGGTTCTTAGAACCTCTATTATAAAGCTATTAAAGTTAATAATACTTTTTATAAATATAGAATAATAGAAGGTAGTAGTAGCTTTCTAGGAATCTAAAAAGTATATTATATATAATAGAGCATATAATATAGGTTAAACTTATGTAATAAAGTATAATTACCCCTATAGGGCTAAATATAGGTAGTAAAAAAGACACTAGAAGTGTTTCTAAGCTCTTACTTAGTAACCTTTATATCTATAAAAAACGCGGCCTTTTCTACGCTAAATAATAAATAAAAACTTAGTAATAGTTACTAACTACTTTAATAATTTTAATTAAAACCTTAAACTAGAAGACTTAGAATAAGCTATAGGATATTATAAATCTCTCTAGGTAATCTAAGGTTATAAAATAAATCTTTAAAGTACTTAAGTATAATAATAAAGCTATAGGTATCTCTAATTAACCTAAACTAAGCTATTAAAATACCTTAATACTTATATCTTATTAATACCTTTATTATAATTTATTACTCTAAGTATTAAAAAAACTACTAGTTTAATAATTACCCTCCTAATAACGCTACCCTAATTAAGAATTAGAAATAGTTCTATCTTATAGTAATTAAGTTTATATAATAATAAAGATACCTTAAAAAAAGTATCTTAAGTTAATTAATAATATTAAAACGGAGTTTAAATATATAATATATCTAATATCTAAGGATATTATTAAAATTAACTAGCTATATAATAAATAGTATATTAAATTCCTTAAAGCGCTAAA
>JAVHLU010001550.1:0-28624 GCA_036785755.1 Colletotrichum ledebouriae
ATATAGGTATTGATTACCTCGAAACCTTTAGTACTACCTGTAGGCCTGAAAGCTATAGATTTCTATTATATTATAGTATATATAATAACTGGGATATACAGCAGTATGACGTCTCTAATGCCTTTGTACATGCAGAGGTAGATAAAGAGATATATATGCAACTGCCTACTGGTTTTATTTATAATAAAAAACCCAATAAGCTAGAATTTAATATAAATTCCCCTATAAAACCCTATAATAATAACTATATACTAAAGCTTAAAAAGGCCTTATATGGCTTAAAGCAAAGCCCACGACTATAGTATAAATACCTACGGTCTATCTTAATAAATATAGGCTTTAAGGTTTCACCTTATGATGAAGCCCTATTTATATTAAATAATAATAATAAACAAGCCTTAATAGCATGCTATGTGGACGACATGCTTATAGCTACACTAAATAATACTATAACTAAATATATATATAACTCTTTATTAAAGAGTATAAAAATAAAGCCTATGGGTGTGCCTAGTAAATTCCTAGGCTGCGAAATAACTATAGACCGTCAAAATAAGGCTTTATATATACATTAAAGCCAATATACTGAGAGAATACTTAATAAATATGATAAAAAGCATATATATCTAGCTGAAATACCTATAGATAATAATATAAAGCTATATAAGAATAAAGATATAGCTAAGCTAGAAGATATAACTATATATCAATAGCAAATAGGAGCTCTACTTTATTTAGCCTTAAAAACCAGGCTTAATATAGCTCTAGCTGTTATTACCTATGCTCGATATATAAGTAATCCTTCTAAAGAGCACTTTATAGCCCTAGATAAGATATAGGGCTATTTAAATAAATATCCTACTTTAGGATTATATTATAACTATAATAATAACTAGCTATATAATAATAAGAATATTATCGGATTCTCAGACTCTAATTGGGCTGGAGATCTAGATAATAGAAAGTTTATAACTAGCTATATCTTTACTTTTAGGCTATATAATATAATTAGTTGGAATAGCATTAAACAAAAGATAGTTGCTTTAAGCACCTGTGAAGCTGAATATATGGCTCTAATAGAGTCTATAAAAGAAGCTATATATTTATATAATAACTATAACTATATATATAAAGTTCTGGGCTATAAGGCTTTAGATAAGCCTAAAATATTAATAGATAATGAAGCAGCTCAAAACCCAGAATTTCATAAAAAGGTTAAGCATATTAACATAAAATATTATTTTACAAGAGATAACGTTATAGCTAAAAAAGTATTCTTATATCACGTTAATACTAAAGATAATATAGCGGATATATTAACTAAACCGCGAGGAAAAATACTTTTTTACTTAATAAAAGATACTTGTAATATATCAGAAAAGGGTTTTTTACCAGATTATAATAAACCTATTAATGGGTATAATAAAAATACAAAAGACTCTAATATTCAAAGAGTTAATAAACTACTAAAATAATATATATATCTGGTTTTCCCTAATATAAATACTAGAATTTTTCCTATGAGGTTTTTTCTAGTATAATAAATAATAAAATATTATAATAATAATACTGGTTTTTTCCTATACGGTTTTCCAGTATATATATATATTAATAATAATAAGTACTGATTTTTCCTATCAGGTTTTCCAGTATAAAAGTCTCTTAAGCAATAAGCTATATATAATATATATACCTTAAGGGGGGATATAAGAGATATACTATAAAACCCTATAATAAAGATATATAATAATATAGAGGCTATATAATAGAGGTTGATTACGTAATATAGTGTATTACAGTGCTATTAATACTGTGTATACTGTTAGAAGAGGCCTCTAGAAAGCTGTGGAAACTGCTAGCTTTCACTACCTAAGTTAAGGTTAAACCTAAAAGGGTTTTAAGTTACCGAATTACTTGATAAATAACCTAAATAAGGAAATAAGTGGGGCAGCTTAGCAAGCAGCTTACGTAGCTATAGAAAGCTCTAGAAACTAAGCCTTAAGTATAAATAACTCGCCTCTCCCTCTCTAGAATACTCCCTTTTACTTAGAAGGTAGACACTTTAATATTAACTTATTTATACTTATTATTTCCCTTTTGAGCTATCGATTACGTTATCAACGATTACGTAACCTAAGAAGAAATAATAATAATATTAGACTATCTCTTATAGTAGATATTCCTTAACTTATTTATAAATTATTAGTATTATCTAGGTCCGCTTTATTTAAAATACTAGATAATAAGCTTAAGTACCTTAGATACTAGCTTTAGTTATATATTTTATAGATACTAAGTTATAATATAATTATGAAGCTATACCTAAGAACTATACTTATAGATATACTATTATATCCTAAGTAACCTAATCTTTTAAATAAGTATAACTATAGTTATATAGACTACGTCTAGTAGAGGGTTAACTAGTAGGATTAGATCAAATAGAATATACCCGAGGGAGTATATTATTATAACTTCTTATACCTAGTATAATAAGGTAAGTAGTTTTAGCTATATTAAGGATTAGAGTAGGATAAGGAGTATTATAAAGAAGAAGAGGTAGTAAAGCTATTATTAAGATATAACCTATAGTAGAAGATAGTTAAACCTAAGGGACTTTCTTAATAATAAGATTGCCTACTTAGAAGATATTATTAATAGAATAGATCTGTAAATAGAGTTTATTTACTATTTCTATAAAGTAGTTTTATTTATTTTTTAAGACTCTCTTTTATAATATTATAAAAAGTCTTAAGGGGATAATTAGGATAGGATAAGATAGACTTAGCTATATAGCTTTTAAAAGACTCCCTTAGTATATTAAGTTCGGAATTACGCCGCAGCCCCTTCGTAAAAAGACTATAACAAATTCACCTAGTTCGCAAGCATAATTTAGGAAATACTATATAGGTATTTAAACTTATACCCTCTACTAGTTAAGGAAAATAATATAGGAACCCTATACGTTCCTACTACTCGCAAGCAAACCCTCTGAACATTACCTATGGTTCTAGTTAGACTTAGGTATGCTAAGAAACAACGATCTTACCGCATAAGGTCGGACGCGCGCCGCACCGGGGCCGATTACATCGGAGCCGAACGGGCCACTAAGGCTCTCGTAGCAAAGCCACTATACGAGATAACTCCTTAACCTAAAAGGTCGACCTTCTAGCAAGGTGCTAAAGGTGCTATAAAAGCTACTATATAAGATAACTCCTTAACCTAAAAGGTTAACCTTCTAGTAAAGTATTATAAATACTAATATATAAGAGGTAACTCCTTAACTAAAGAGGTCTTTCCTAAGAGGTTCTTATAGCTAGAAGTATAAGAAGCTCTATTATTATAAGTAAGGCCTTATACCTCTCCCTCTCTCTTATTCTTATCCCTTAACTATATTAATACTAAACCTTATATATAAATACGCTAAGCTTAAGTAAGATATACCCTTTAGTATAAATAATATAAAGGGGGTTATTAGAGAGTTTAGCCTTAATATAATTAATAAAACCTACTCCTTTATTAACTACTCTACTATATATAGAGAGCGTATTATTAATATAGCTCTTAAGAGGGCTTATTTTAATACCCCTATAGGGGACTCTATAAGGTATAATAATATTAGAGCTAAGTAAATAAACTTAGTAGTAGAAGTTTAATAAGTTATTATATACTCTATAGAGTAGCCCTTCTTTAAGTAGGTCCTTTATATTACTAAGGTAGAGGTAGCCTAGGTAGCCTAGGCGAATATTAATAAGTATAGCTTATACTAACTAATAGAGAGAGCGTTACTAACGATAGTATAGCTACGAAAGCGTTAGCTAACCTAATCGAATAAGAGGACTGCTAGCGGACGAAGCGGTAATAGAGGCGGTATTCTAATCGATCATTAGCAGTATACTTAGTAAGCTATGCGCCTATAGTGGCTTACTAATAGCGGCGCGGGTAGTGCGCGAGAGGAAAAGTCAATAGTTTCGTAGTTTGAATAATCAAAAACCACGTTATTATTAATATAAAGTTAAAGATTATAAGGCTATTAACGGGCACGTATAAGTACGGCTATAGTTAGGAAAGTTACGATCACGTAACCGAAGGCTATATATTATTAGGAGGCGCGGAGTTAGAAGGTCTATTGCACTTGAGCAGGTAAAATCACTATGTAGTAGCCAGAGGCCCTCCCTTAGTATATAAACCTATTATAAGAAGACTATAGAATAAAGCGTAGAGGAGAGGAGCGTAGCGGACTTTAGTATCATATATATATTATCACGATTAGTACCTTAATAATTATATACCTCGTTTTTTAATACATTCTTAGCGAATCCGCGCCTGATTTAGATAATCTCTTTTAATTAGATCTGCGAATTATTCTATATATCTTTTAAGCCTACTTTTAATACTCTTACCTATTTATAGGTAGAGTTATATTGTTTATTATCTTTCTAGTTCCTATCGGTTCTAGCCCTTTCTAGTATTATAAGCTTATAATCTAAGAGATTAAAAATAGAGTAATAGATTAGATCCTTATATAATAATATTAAAAAGGCTACTTATAATTAATTATAAGGCTTTAGCTTAAGGTATTTATTAGACTTGAAAGGGTACTAGGGCTCTAAGCTTAGTATATCGTTTAACCTTCAATAGAGAAAGAGTATTATTAATAACGCGAATAAATAGTAAATTACTTATATATATGTATATACATACCCTTTCTGCTTTAGGCTAAATAAAGGGGACTCTATTTTACTAATAGTATATTAATTTAGATAGTTAAGTAATTATATAGTGCATTGGTTATGTTTCTAGTTATATATATATTATAAATCCTTTATTAGGATTTCTAAATAAATATTTACAGGAATTATAATATTATTATATAATATAATCCAGGTATATAATTCCGAGTTTAGGATATCGAGCCTCTTAGGTATATTAAAGCCTTACCCTATAAGTAGACTAGTATCTAAATATAAGACTAGCTATATACCTATATAGAGCTTAGTAGTTATTATCTACTTATTAGGTTATTATCCTTATATAAGAATTAAAAAGGTTACCTAAGTAATAGTCTTAAGGCTTCTAATGCCTCAGAGCTTAAATACCTTAGGTTCTTATATAAGGGTATAAAACTATTAAAAGTAGGCTTTACTTATAGCTAAGCGGTTAGCGCTAGTATTAATATAAACTATAATTAGTAGTTTATTATAGCAGCCTTAGATAATAGTTTATATATATATATATATTAGTATAAATATATAACTATATAATACTATAGCTTAATAGAACTAATAATTATTATATTTAGCTAAGGGGATAGAAGGGTCTAATATAAGAAAATACTATTAAAGTTAGTATATAGCTTAGTATTAAAAAATATATTATATAAGAGTAGATCCCTAGATCCTTAAGGAGTGAATTTTAGAATAAATTAATATTAAAATTAGGGTACTTATCCTTATATCTTAGGATATACCCTAGAGGGTATTTATAGTTATAAGCGAACTAAGTAACTAGGTTAATATACTTAGGATCGTTATCTTCCTATTCCTCTTAGTTATCTTTATTATTAATACTAATTACGAAATCTTCTTTATATAAATCCGAATCCTTACTAGCCTTATTATATTGGATATAGTTAGGATTACTCTTATCTAACGAGGTATATACTTTCTCTTCTATTAGCTTAGGGTTAGTTCCTTTCAATATATATACTAAAGTGTAGCTAGGCGGTTAAGGATATTAAATATATTAACTAAGCTAGTTATTTTAGTATTTAGGCTTTTATTATTAATTAAACTAAACATCCTTATAAGAGAAACTTAATAAGGATTTAGTAGTAATATTAGTAGCCTGCTTTATAGGTCTTAGTAATAATAGGTTAGATTTAGTCTCTTTTAGCTTTATATAATATAGATAATAAGTAGTAGTAGTATAGCTTATTCTTAAGGTTTAAATCTTTAGTAATAAATATATTATAATAGTTCCTATATGAGTTATCTTTATAGATAGTTAGACTAGGGCTCGCTAAGATCCTTTAGTAACTATTTAATATTAACTAGGGACTATTTTCTATAAGCTTATGATAAACTTATCACGGTTTATCTTACTAGTTAGCTATAGAATACTAATAACTAGTTCTATATCTATTTTATTATATATAATAGTTAATACCTTGGATTTACTCTTTTTAGTATCTTTATAAAGTTAAGCGACATTAGTTATCTAGTATTAATTATGATATTCTTTATAGGCCTCTGGCTACTGCATAGTGATTTTACCTACTTAAGTGCAATAGACCTTCTAACTCCGCGCCTCCTGATAATATACAGCCTTCGGTCACGTGATTATAACTCTCCTAACTATAGCCGCACTTATACGTGCCTATAGCCTCACGATCTTTAACTTTATATTAATAATAACGTGGTTTTTAATTATTTAAACTATGAAACTATCGACTTTTCCTCTCGCGCACTACCTACGCTGCTATTAAATACTGCCTCTATTACCGCTTCGTCTACTAGCAGTCCTCTTATTCGATCGGGTTAGCTAACGCCTTCGTAGCTATACTATTATTAGCAACGCTCTCTCTATTAGTTAGTATAAGCTATACTTACTAACGTTCGCTTAGGCTACCTAGGCTACCTCTACCTTAGTAATACGGAGGACCTACTTAAAAAAGGGCTACTCTATAGGGTATATAATAACCTGCTAAACTTCCGCTACTAAGTTTACTTACTTAGCTCTAATACTATTATACCTTATAGAGTCCCCTATAGGGGTATTAAGATAAGCCCTCTTAAGGGCTATACTAATAATATGCTCTCTATATATAGTAGAGTAGTTAATAAAAGAGCAGGTTTTATTAATCGTATTAAGGCTAAACTCTCTAGCGATCCCCTCTGCGTTATTTATACTAAAGGGCGTGCCTCGCTCGGGCTTAGCGTATTTATATACGGGGTCTAGTACTAATATAGTTAAGATATAATAGGATTTATTATAGGTTATAGGTATGCCTAGGACTTTATAGATAAGGATAAGGATAAGGGAGAGGTATAAGGCCCTGCTCGTAGAGCTTCTTATACTTCTAGCTATAAGAACCTCTTAGGAAAGACCTCTCTAATTAAGGAGTTACCTCTTATATAGTAGTATTTATAATACCTTTAGCACCTTACTAGAAGGTTAACCTTTTAGGTTAAGGAGTTATTTTATATAGTAGCTTTTATAGCACCTTACTAGAAGGTTTAGCAAGGGTATTACTATAAGAGCCTTAGTAGCCTGTTTAGCTCTAATATAATTAGCCCTAGTGCGGCGCGTATCCGACTTTATACGAGGGTTTACTTATAAGTAGTAGGAATATATAGGGTTCCTATATTATTTTCCTTAACTAGTAGAGGGTATAGGTTAAATACCTATATAGTATTTCCTAAATTATACCTGCGAACTAGGTGAATTTGTTATAGTCTTTTTGCGAAGGGGCTGCGGCGTAATTCCGAGCTTAATGATATTCTTTATATATATTATATAGAGTATACCTCTCCTTTATTAAATATATTTTAGTAATTTTATATAGTATATAAAAACGTTTAAGTAATAACTCTTTCTAACGATATAGTCTATAATTAGGGTCGTTAAGTTCCGCCTTCTTTTTTAATATTAGGTTAGCGTGGTCTCTGGCCACTATATAGTGATTTTACCTGCTTAAGTGCAATAGACCTTCTGACTCCGCGCCTCCTAATAATACATAGCCTTCAGTTATATAATCCCTAATAACCTTCTAAGTTACTAACTACCTTTCCTAACTATAGCTGCACTTATATATACCTATTAATAGCGTCACGATCTTTAACTTTATATTAATAATAACGTGGTTTTTAATTATTTAAACTATAAAACTATTAACTTATCCTCTCGCGCACTACTTACGCTACTATTAAGGCTAAACTCTCTAGTAATCCCCTCTATATTATTTATACTAAAGGGCGTGCCTCGCTTAGGCTTAGTATATTTATATATAGGGTTTAGTACTAATATAGTTAAGGATTTATTTTAAGTTATAGGGATAAGAATAAGAAAGAGGGAGAGATATATAGGCCTACTTATAGAGCTTCTTATACTTCTAGCTATAAGAACCTCTTAGAAAAGACCTCTTTAGTTAAGGAGTTACTTCTTATATAGTAATATTTACTTTTAATACCTTATTAGAAGGTTAACCTTTTAGGTTAAGGAGTTATTTTATATAGTAGCTTTTACTTTTAATACCTTATTAGAAGGTGGACCTTTTAGATTAAGGAGTTATCTTATATAATAGCTTTTATAGCACCTTATTAGAAGGTCGACCTCTTAGGTTAAGGAGTTATCTTATATAATAGCTTTTATAGCACCTTATTAGAAGGGATATCTCCTAGTTAAGGGAAAGGTTTAAGCTTTAATATCTCCTAGTAATACTTCTTAGTTAAGAGAAAGGGGAGTTTAGAAGCCTTATTAATAATATATAATATCTATAGGTATTAACTACTGAGATATTACTTTATATAAACTTAATAGGGTTAGCTATTATTATATAATTAAATATCTTCTTTAATTATAAGGGATATCCTTAGTTATAATGGAATATACCTAACTATTAAGGTTATATTACTATTTAATATAGTTTATATAATAAGTAAAAGATATAAGTAAAAGTTCTATAATTCTAGAAGGTTCTCTCCTTAAAGGTAATAAACCCTTTTAAAGAGGATTATTATATTTAAGTATATATAACGCGTTAATATATTATGCTCCCTTAGGCGGGATAACTATACTAAGCGCGTTTAGTATTAGTAGGAGATATCTAGTATAATAGTAATATAATTTATAGGTTTGTATAAGAGCTTATATATTATTTTCTAGCTTCTTACTTATAGTAAGGTATAGTTATAGGTATATATTAGTATTATATAGACCTCTAGCTATAAGTATAGTAATAGGTTTAATAATATATAAAGATATTTAGCTTTTACCTTTATAATTATAGTAATCCTCTCTTTTTTATTATTTTAAGCTTAAACATTTAGTATAAATAACTTGATTTAAACTCTAAGTATTTAAATAAGATCCTTAAGTTTGGAATTACGCTATAGCCCCTTTATAAAAAGATTAAAGAAAATTCACCTAGTTTATAAATATAATTTAGGAAATATTATATAGGTATTTTTACTTATACCCTCTACTAGTTAAAGAAAATAATATAGGAACACTATACGTTCCTATTACTTATAAATAAACCCTCTAAATATTATAAAATCGGATATGCGCTATACTAAGACTAATTATATCGGAGCTAAATAGGTTACTAAAGCTCTTATAGCCTAGAAATACCCTCGTTAAACCTTCTAGTAAGGTGCTATAAAAGCTATTATATAAGATAACTCCTTAACCTAAAAGGTGAACCTTCTAGTAAGGTATTAAAGGTATTATAAAAGCTATTATATAAGATAACTCCTTAACTTAAAAGGTTAACCTTTTAGTAAGGTATTAAAAGTATTATAAATACTACTATATAAGAGGTAACTCTTTAATTAAAGAGGTCTTTCTTAAAAGGTTCTTATAGCTAGAAGTATAAGAAGCTCTATTATTATAAATAGGGCTTTATACCTCTCCCTCTTCCTTATTCTTATCCCTTCACTAGATTAATACTAGACCTTATATATAAAAACGCTAAGCCTATATAAGGTATACCTTTTAATATTAATAATATATAAGAGCCCACTAGAGAGTTTAGTATTAATATAATTAATAAAACCTACTCCTTTTTCAACTACTCTATTATATATAGAGAGCGTATTATTAATATAGCTCTTAAGAGGGCTCTTATTAATACCCCTAGAGGGGATACTTATTATTATATTATAGCTAAGTAAGTAGACTTAGTAGTAGAAGCTAGGCGGGTTATTATATACCCTATAGAGTAGCCCTTCTTTAAGCAGGTCCTCCGTACTATTAAGGTAGAAGCAGCCTAGGCCCCTTAGGGGTTAGTAAGTATAGCTTACGCTAAATAGAGAGAGCATTACTAATAATAATATAGCTATAAAGGCGTTAGCTAACCTAATTAAATAAGAGGACTAGTAGACGAAGTAGTAATAGAGGCGGTATTAGTAGTATAAGTAGTATATAAGAGGAAAAGTTAATAGTTTTATAGTCTGCCCGTACTTAAATAATTAAAACCTACGTTATTATTAATATAAAGTTAAAAATCGTGAGGCTATAAGTATATATAAGTATAGCTATAGTTAGGAGAGGATTATATAACTAAAGGCTATATATTATTAGGAGGCGCGGAGTTAGAAGATCTATTATACTTAAGTAGGTAAAATCACTATATAGTAGCTAGAGGCTTAAATAAGATCCTTAAGTTCTAGGTATTTTAAGATCTTATTATTATACTTAAATATCTTAATTATTATATTAAGTTCCCTCCTAAGAGAGTTAAGAAATTAGGTAAATACCTTGATTAAAGACTTTATTAATTAATCCTTAAGATAATAATTATAAGTATAACCTAATAATTAATATATAAATAGTAATAGCGTTATAAAGCCTCTATACTTCTATTTAAATAACTAAAAGTCTAGAGCTATTTATCTCCCTAGTATTAAAGTAGTAATACCCTCTCTAGGTATCTAATATACTTAATAGATTATTTTCTCTAGCTTATAAGCGTTATAATTTATTATTATAATAAGTATCCCGCTCTTTAATTTATATTATAAGTTCTTACTTCTAATTAGTATATAGTAGCGTCTCTAGTATAGCCTAGTTATAAGTACTACTTACTATAGCTACTTTTTTAAGGCTTACTTCTTATTAATATAATATATATATTATATTATAGAGGGGTTAATATAATATTATTATAAAACGCTACTTAAGTCTCCTTTAGTATATACCTCAATATATACTAATTATAGATATCTAGGGCCTTAATTATATAGGTCTTATTATATTATTAGAGATACTACTCTACTATTTTATTATCCTAATACATCCCTTTTCTCTTTAAGTATTAATAGAATATAAGATTACTCATTATTATATTATAATATATAATATTATATAGGTAAAGAGTAGCTTTATACCTTTTAGATTTAGTTATATTTATAACTAATATAGTTAATAAGCAAGCTGCCTAGATAAGCGAGCTACTTACCTAATTATAACTATACTATTTTCTACCTTATAACCTATATAACGCTATAATAAAATAAAGATATTATAAACTAAAAAAGCTTAATTAAACCTAGCTATTCAAGCTATTAATTAAACCCTAAATCTTAGGATTTAAGTAGTAGCTAGAATCTACTTAATCCCTCCTAGGACCTTAGGTACCTAATTAAGAGATATATCTATATAGTAGGATATTATATTAAACTTATAAAAGCTTATACTACTAGAAGAAAAGAAGCTAGTTAAATATTCTCTTAACTTAGATTCCTAATTATTTCCTCCCTATATTAGTAATATAGAAGATATAGCTAATTAACTACTAATTAATTAAAATACGCCCTTAGTTAGGAAGGGCTGAGCTTTTAACTTTATTAAGTAATAACCTTAGCTATAGATACGCCTTTTCTATAAGTATAACTATAAGAGGGCTTAATATAAAGATCTAGATATAATAAATATATAGTTTCGCTTTATAATAAATATAGTAATCGAATATATTATATTAAGTTTGGAATTACGCTATAGCCCCTTATAAAAAGATTATAATAAATTTACCTAGTTTATAGGTATAATTTAGGAAATATTATATAGGTATTTTAACTTATATTCTCTACTAGTTAAGGAAAATAATATAAAAACCCTATATATTCCTATTACTTATAAATGAAACCTCTAAGTATTACTATATAAAGTCGGACGCGCGCTATACTAGGGCTAATTATATTAGAGCTAAACGGGCTACTAAGGGTCTCGTAGCAACGCACTTACTAAACCTTCTAGTAAGGTAGAATATATTATATTATAGACTTAGATATCTATAATTTTAATAAGACTAGGTTTATAATAAGCTAGACTATATCTAGGGTAGCTATAACGAGCGCTAAAAAGCGTTTAAATATAAAGATAATATAGCCTAGTAATTATAAATAAGTTATAGTTATTTAAGCTATTGGTTTATTATGCTATAGTATTCCGCCCTATATTATTATTATAAGCTAATATTACCTCTCTACTTAGTATATTAAAGCTAATCTCTTATTTAACTAGGTAATTATAATATTTAGAAATAGATAGATAATAAATAAAAGAGGCCTAGATTAGCTATAATATTTTAACTAATATATAAAACTATATATAAATAGTAGTTATTACCTCTTTATTATTAATAGGTATAAAAGTTATTATATTACTAACTTTAAGATATATTATAAGGAAAATAATATTATTATACTCTATATACTAGCTTATTTATCTTATTTACTTTAGCCCTTAGATATTAAGTATTTTAAGCTACTAAAGAAAGCTTATAGCTAAGGAATTAAGAGAAAGATATAATAATATAATACTTATATTATAAAAGAGAATTTCTTCTTTATATTTTATATAATATTTATATAAGTAATTATAAAAAGAATATCTAAGGAGGATTTAGAGGGGCTAGGCTTATAGTTTTAAATATAGAGAGTATATTATCTAAGCTTAATATAAAGTTATATATTCTAATACCTCTAAGATCTCTATAAGTAATACCTCTAGCTTATACTTCTTAGATATTAAATAACCTAAATAAAATATTTTATTAATCTAAATTTATTAAAAAAATTTCTCTTATTATTAGAATAGCTTATTAACTTTAATTATTAAAACTATAGAGTATTTATTAAAGAGAGTATAGGGATTTATATATCAAATTACTTTATTAAGGTTTAAAAATAAAATCCCTTAGAAAAAGAATAACTTACTTAGCTAATACTAAAAGGTTAAAAAAACCTATCTTAAATAAAAAAGGAGTCTTATTATAACTAAAATAGAGGATACTTAGTTATAAAGAGAAGTAATAACTTAAATTAAAGAGGAAGTAAATTAAAATATTAGATACTAACGAAGGATTAAAATAAGCTAATAGTAATATAATATCTATAGGAATACTAGTTATAATATATAAATATATTAATTTATTAAAGAAATATTTAATAAAGAGGTTTCTAAGTAGTTTAAATTTAATTAATTTCCTAGGTATTATATATAAGTTAGAAATATCTTATAGTTATAGTTAGATAGGTAGATCGCTTATCTAGGTAGCTCGCTTATTAACTACGTTATAGATCTATATTCTTTAATTAATCTTAGCTTAGATTCTATAAGAATAAAGTCTTTATTATAAGTATTATAGAGGGTTTTAAACTATTTAAGGTTATTTAAAATATGAATTATTAGTTCTAAATCTAGTAATACTAATTTAGATAGCTTATAGTTATAGGTTACTAAGAATATTACTTCCTTAAGTCTAGTTCTCTCTTAGTATTATATTAAGGATTATTAGTTTCTTATAGAGATCTTTAAATAATTAATCTTGTTTACTAATTCCCCTTTATATCTCTCTTTTATTAACTAAGTTATAGCTTTATTTAGAGTCTAATAGTCTAGTACTTTATTAATAAAAATATATTAATATCTTAATAAGGGCTAATTCAATATAGAGTATTTTTTATATTTATTAAATCCCTTCTTTTATTTATCCTCTTAGTTATTAAACTCTTTACTTATTTATTTCTTTCTTAAATTATACTATAATAAAAGAGCTTTTAATATATAAATAGAAGTTTAGTTATTATTAGTTTGAATACTCGTCTTTTTATAATATATAACTTAGAGCTTATTATATTAACTATATAAGAGATCTCTCTATATATACTCTTATTAAGATTAAATACCTTTAGGTTTTTATAATTATATAAGTTAAACTATAGGTTCTACTTATAGAGCGAGAAGTATTTAATAAATAATTTAAATAAAGCTATAAAATTATTCTAACTTATTACTACTTTTATTATTTTAATAGCTTTTGGCTTTAATATAGCTACTTTATATTTTATAATCTATTTAGTAGTTACTTTCTATATTAAAATCTCCTCTTTATGAGGTATTTTAAGGACTTTAGTATATATTACTCTAGTAGTCTTAAGCTAATAGATCTTATTAATTCCTACTCTTACTCTTAACTAAATAATACTCTTAGTAATTAAGTTCTTAAAAATAAAATAGGTTTAATAATACTTAGAATAAACTATTTCTTAAATATAATTCTTAAATTAAACTACTACTTTATATATCTCTTTAATTTCTTTTATCTTATTTTTATATTATTAAAATAGGTATTTATTATTAGAAAGTTAGCTTTATAGAAGTAGTTTTAAAACTTTAGCTTTATTAGAGAGGTTTTTAGTATAGCTTAAAGGTTCTCTTTTTTAATATTATCTAAGTTAATATACTCCTATAGTTCTATAAACCTAAGCTTATATTATATTTAATCCTACTAGAGGAGCTAATTACTTAATTTATATAGTTTAAATAAAAGGCTGGAGGCTCTAGAGGTATTTGTAAATATTAGCTTATTATAGGTTTATATATTAATAATATATATATATATATATATATATAAATCTAATATTATAGATTTATTTAAATCGTCTTAATTAGTATTATATATAAAGATTAGATTATTAATTATTATATTATATTATATAAGGGATAAAAATAACTAAAAGTTAATATATAGCTATATAAAAAGTCTATATAAAGATCTAGGTAGAATTTATATTTAAAACTAGCTAATATAGATACTACTCGATTTAGTTAGATTTCGCGCTACTCTTGCGTATATTATACGCCCTACTACGCGCACCTATAGGGTTAATTTAATACTTCTACTTAGTTATTACCTTATTTTAACTCTATAACTAGCTTTCCTTAGGGTACAAGAGTTTTCTAATAATAATTAGAGGGTAAATAATTAAGGGTAATTTCGCTACTTCGAGGGTATAGATCTATAATATAGGTTAGTACTAAAGTACTTAGTTAATTAGGTACTTATTAAGCTCGGAATTACGCCGCAGCCCCTTCGCAAAAAGACTATAACAAATTCACCTAGTTCGTAGGTATAATTCGGGAAATACTATATAGGTATTTTAACCTATACCCTCTACTAGTTAAGGAAAATAATATAGGAACCCTATATATTCCTACTACTTATAAGTAAACCCTCGTATAGAGTTAGATACGCGCTACACTAGGGCTAATTATATTAGAGCTAAACGGGCTACTAAGGCTCTTATAGCAAAGCTACTATATAAGATAACTCCTTAACCTAAAAGGTCGACCTTCTAGTAAGGTATTGCGAATACTATTATATAAGAGGTAACTCCTTAACTAAAGAGGTCTTTCCTAAGAGGTTCTTATAGCTAGAAGTATAAGAAGCTCTGCTATAAGCAGGGCCTTATACCTCTCCCTCTTCCTTATCCTTATCTATAAAGTCCTAGGTATACTTATAACCTATAATAAATCCTTAATTATATTAATACTAGACCCTATATATAAAAACGCTAAGCCTGCGCGAGGCACGCCCTTTAATATTAATAACGCGTAAGAGCTTACTAGAGAGTTTAGTATTAATACGATTAATAAAACCCGCTCCTTCTTTAATTACTCTATTATATATAGAGAGTATATTATTAATATAGCCCTTAAGAGGGCTCTTATTAATACCCCTAGAGGGGATACTTATTATTATATTATAGCTAAGTAAGCGGACTTAGTAGTAGAAGCTAGGTAGGTTATTATATATCCTATAGAGTATCCCTTCTTTAAGTAGGTCCTCTATACTATTAAGGTAGAGGTAGCCTAGGCCCCTTAGGGCTTAAATATTAATAAGTATAGCTTATACTAAATAGAGAGAGCGTTACTAATAATAATATAGTAAAGATAATAACGACTTCTAGCGGACGAAGTAGTAATAGAGGCGGTATTAGTAGCGCAGGTAGTATATAAGAGGAAAAGTTAATAGTTTTATAATCTATTAAATAATTAAAAACCACGTTATTATTAATATAAAGTTAAAGACCGTGAGGCTATCTAGTATAACGGGTACGTATAAGTATAGCTATAGTTAGGAAAGTTATAATTACGTGACTAAAGGCTATATATTATTAGGAGGCGTAGAGTTAGAAGGTCTATTGCACTTAAGCAGGTAAAATCACTATGTAGTGGCTAGAGGCCTATTAGGTACTTATATTAGTAGTAATTATCTTAATTATTCTTTAAATTAGATACTAATTAAGTATAGGAGTTAGTTAGTAAATAGCTTTCTTTTTTAATTTATACCCCTATTTAGCCCCTAAAAAGGGCCCCTATTAAATAAAATACCTAATAAGTAGGGGGAGAGATAATATATAAATTTAGCTAGAATAGGTATCTCTTATATAATCTAAAATTTAAGCTTAATAAGATATAGTCCCTTAAAAGAATTAAAAGATTTTTAAGCTAACTAGTAGCTCTATAACTTGGCTTAAATCCTAATTATTTTTAGTAAACTATTACACCCTTAAGCACCTACTTAAGGGGAAAAAAAAAGAAAGAAAAAAGGCCTCTAGCTACTATATAGTGATTTTACCTGCTTAAGTATAATAGACCTTCTAACTCCGCGCCTCCTAATAATATATAGCCTTTAGTTATATAATCCTTTCCTAACTATAGCTATACTTATATATACCTATTAATAGCCTCACGATCTTTAACTTTATATTGATAATAACGTAGTTTTTAATTATTTAAATTATAAAACTATTAACCTTTCCTCTTATATACTACCCGCGCTACTATTAAATACTGCTTCTATTACTACTTTATCTAACAGTCCTCTTATTTAATTAGGTTAGCTAATACCTTTATAGCTATATTATTATTAGTAACGCTCTCTCTATTTAGCATAAGCTATACTTACTAATATTCCCCTAAGGGGCCTAGGCTACCTCTATTTTAATAGTATAGAAAACCTGCTTAAAGAAGGGCTACTCTATAGGGTATATAATAACTTATCTAGCTTTTATTACTAAGTCTACTTACTTAGCTATAATATAATAATAAGTATCCCCTCTAGGGGTATTAATAAGAGCCCTCTTAAGAGCTATATTAATAATATACTCTTTATATATAATAGAATAATTAAAAAAGGAGCGGGTTTTATTAATTATATTAATATTAAACTCTCTAATAAGCTCTTATACGTTATTAGTATTAAAAGGTATACCTCGCGCAAGCTTAGCGTTTTTATATATAAGGTTTAGTATTAATATAGTTAAGGATTTATTATAAGTTATAAGGATAAGAATAAGGAAGAGGGAGAGGTATAAGGCCTTGCTCGTAATAGAGCTTCTTATACTTCTAGCTATAAGAACCTCTTAGGAAAGACCTCTTTAGTTAAGGAGTTATCTTATATAGTAGCTTTTACCTTTAATACCTTGCTAGAAGGTCGACTTTTTAGGTTAAGGAGTTATCTTATATAGTACCTTTGCTACGAGAGCCTTAGTAGCCTATTTAGCTCTAATATAATTAGCCCTAGTATAGCGCGCGTCTAACTTTATAATATTTAGAGGGTTTACTTATAAGTAGTAGGAATATATAAGGTTCTTATATTAATTTCCTTAACTAGTAGAGGGTATAAGTTAAAATACTTATATAATATTTCCTAAATTATACTTATAAACTAGGTAAATTTATTATAGTCTTTTTGCGAAGGGGCTGCGGCGTAATTCCGAACTTAATAAAAATAAAAAAATTTAGTACCGAGGTGGCCTCTCAGCGGCCCAAACCCGACCTGATTATCCGGATGCCTAGGCCCACAGCCCTGTTCACTCATGCTCGACGCTGACGTAACACATTGACCAATAGCCGAGCTGCCTTCATCAGACGCCACACAAGTAAGGAATCATCGAGATGGAATCCGTCATGCCGACGACCATGTTTGGCAGGTTTATCCATGTTTGTCTTCATGCTTTCTTCGACTTCGTCTGCATTCAATGCCAATCTCTCTTGCCCAATCTCGTGACTCTAATCGCAAGGCTGTGCATACTTCAATATTATTCAACTATTTGCGCCATCATCAGTGGCGCCACTGCCTTCTCTGGGCTTTAAGCCTAGGTACACTGAGACTACAAATTTCCCACCACAAACCTTCCTCCTTCGTTACATCATCGATCCGAAATTATGCCCCCAATGATAGTCGCAGTCTGAGTGCTGTCTGCAAGTGCGCCTCACCTCAGAGGGCATGTCTTTCAAACCTGACTGTCGTCGATGAGCCCATTGCTGCTTTCCGTCTGCCCGCGACTGATGACACCGGGAAACAGTTTGGGATCCTGCCCCGAAGTGTGGGTGTCAGTAGACCACGATCCTTCCCTGCACGATAAAATACCACCAGGGGATGCTACAACATCGCTGTGATAAACGGCTCCAGCGGATGAAGCATCTAGACCAGGTTTCTTCTCACCCTGGCCTCGAGTGGCTGAGGTGCCGGACGCTTGCTGTCCAGCTATGATGTTCTGGGCGATGCTCTGCTGGTCAGGTCTTGTGAGGGATTCAGATGATCCCTTGGCGCCGTATGCGATGTATTTGTTAAGCCTGCATCGTTGTCAGTTTCAACTGGCGAAACTGTCTTTCTCCGACACTCACATGTCGTGCTCTTCCAGAAGAGTCTGGTATCTGAACTCCTCTCTGCGATCTGGCACATTCGTCTTCACCATGGCGTTGCCTGACTTGCCGGGCAGCTTATAGTTGGGACCCAGCCATTGTTCCTTGATCGCATTCTCAAAGCCACTCTGCTTGACCGAGTTTTTCGCAAGCTCGCACATGTCAACTGACTTCAGCTTATAGATCTGCGCTGCCACCGCGTACTCCTCCATCAGCGGCTCCTTGGTGAAGGCGAATTGGAGAGGATCGTCTGTGGAAAGAGATACATTCAACCCCCTGCGGAAGTACTGGTAAAAGGGGTTCCTTTCGTAAGCCAAGAACAGAGCGTTGTTGCTCAGGGGCGACATAGCGATCCCGATCTGTTCCAGATAGAAAATGTATTGCAGCAGCGGGACCTTACGCAACAAAAGACCGTGGCTGATGCTGTGGCTACACAACAGCGCAACGGCAAGGTGTTCGCTATCGCCGGCCTCGCCACAATGCGGACGCAGAACAAATGTGTTGAATCCACGACGTTTTCGTAGCGCATTGAGCGATGCCATGTTGGAGAATAAGTAGTAGATCCAATAACTGTAGGGGGGGTTTTGCTTTGAGTCCCACACCTTGGGCACTGGGAACTTCTTAAACAGCCGTCGCTCAACCTTGCTTTCATCGTCGACACTGTCGAAGCCAATTACCCTCTGCAGAAAGATGTGCAGCTTTGGGTGACCGGACGGATCCTTGGAAACCTCGAACAACGGCTCAAACACATTCTTAACAACCTGTTCAAAAGTGTCCATGAGTCCGCTTGCCTTGTAGACATCATAGAGACGAGGTATTTGGATGAGCCATCGCACGTTATGAGAGAACAATTTGTTATCTACCACCCAAGCAGCCAGCTTATCCCACTCGTCAAGGGACTTGCCATAGATGGAAATGCGCCACTCCACCATCTGGTACTTGCTAGACTCCAAGTCAGCTATGACCTCTTTGGTGATTTCAGCCAAGTAGCGACCGTTAATGAAGTTGTCTGTCTTGAGGAAAATTGTTCTCAGACGAGACTCGCCAATAGGGTTGTACTTCAGGTTGAACTTGTCGAATCTGTGGAAAGAATCCGTGTGCGCATGCATGTCCAGAGTATCGATGGAAAGATCGTACGCGGTGAGATTAATACTCTGAAAGACCTCCGCCAGAGTAAGATGACGGCCATCACGGAAGAGCACGACCTCGTCAGGACATTTCTTCATCTTGCTCTTAATGAAGCGCAGAAGATGCTTCTGATTCATGCAAGCAGAGTGGTGGACGTGAGTGTCGACTTTACGAACGTTATAAAAGTCTCTGTGGGGCACTTTCTTGCTGTCCGCGGTTTCTTGGTACTCGTTGAGAAGCGCGTAGAGGTTGAATTTTCCTTCGAGATACTGCAGCCGCCGAAAGGCGAAACTTTTGCTTGGACCGTCTGAGGAAATGCTCAAAATTTGATCCAGATCCATGTAAAACTCCCGAAGCGTCGGAATACTGATGAGGGGCCTCCCACTTTCTTCCGCTTCTTCAGTCTCAAAAACTTGGTAAACACCGCTGTCGTCAAGCTTGAATCTCGTCTGGTCGCCTGCGGGTACCGGAAGAACATCATCAATATCAAAGTCTTCGCCGATGTCCTGGCCGGGTTTCCGCTTCTTAGGAGTCCGTTTCGGCTCCCATTCGGGAGCGGCGGGGGACGGCAAGACCACGCTTCCGTTCAGACTATTGGTGGCGCCAGTGAGGGGCTCATTAGAAGCCGCTGCGCGAGCGTGCTCGGCACCCCACGCTGGCTGAGGTGGTGGAGGGTAGATTGACCAGACTGCCTCATCCTTCGGGTTGTCGTCGGGACCCTGTAGAGACAGCTTGATGTACCTTTGACGAAGGTGCATTATGCTCTGTATGTTCTTGGAAATTAGGCTTAGTTCAGATGTGATGTGCGGGTCGGTATCCGAGAAAGCAGCAGCGCCGAGACTAGATGCTTGACTCGCCATGCCAGCAGGCAAATCGGAGACCTGACCAGGATTTGTCTGAGCTGCTGCTTGGGCAAGGTCGCGAGCGCCATCCGGAAAAGGGTGGCTTCGGGGTGGCATGAACGCCGGCTGGCGATAATTTTGGGTAGGCTCCGGCAGCATCACATCCTCGCGTGCCGGACCCTTACCTCTAGTGAAACCTCTGTCCTTACCCAAAGGAGAGGAGTCCATGGGTTGGTCGAAGGGCCTCGGGCCGGGTGGGATATCTCGAGGCTCGGAACCGACAATCAGAGGGCTACCGTGAGGTGAAGACTGGCCCTGGGACCATACACCGCTTCCTGTCCGCAACTGGCCAATCTGGCTCCTCTGATAGAACAGTTTTGCATCGGTTTGGCTCATCTGGCGTTCGGCAACCGGGTCGTAAAAGGCGGTGCGTGTAGGAAGATCGCGGGGAAGCATGCCATCTTGCAGGCCTGCATCATCTTGACCTTTGTTCTCAACAATTGGGTCTGTGTCCAAAGGTGGTGCGTCGCCCTTAGTTTGCTCCCCTGACCCTTCGGAGCTTGTGTCACCTCGGGGGGGGTAGGCGTCTAGCTCGCCTTCAGAATCCGTCTCCAAGTCATGTAGCGAGAATCCAGCGCCCCGCCTGGGGGAAGTCGAGGTGGAGGTCGGATCTTAGAGAGAACATCTGGTGTCTGACCGGAGCCGCTTGTTAGCGTGCGGGCAAGGAAGGGGGAGGTTCAGACGCCAGACTTTGAACACTTACCAGCGGTAAACAGACGAATATTCTCGCCGAAAAGGGGAGCAGTTCGTGAGAAGAATACATACCAGCCATGGTGAGACGCGATCTCGACTCTGCCGCGGTGTGTTGCAGAGCTCTTCCCCCCCAGAAAGAAAGCAAGACGAGGACGCCAAACAAGCAGCCCGCCGCAATGGTGAAGAAAGTCTTGTCGATAAGATTTAGTGTATCGCAGTACTGGGTATAGCATTAAACGGATGAGGGGTCGCGGTGGGCTCCGACCTCCGATACCTAAAGTACTTACCTCAGGGTGACGCGGCGGGGTCCTGCGCATCAAATTTCGCCGCTGGTGTCACACCGACAACCGAGAGGCTGTTAACGCGGCGCATGCCCAAAATGTGAAGCATAAACCTGGAATAGACACATCAAGGATTTGGAGAAAACCACGCGTGGCTCAATGCGGCACAGGAATTCGTTCCTTTTCCACAGCTCCATCTTAGTTCTTGTTAAACACAGGTCTTGCCAGGAAGCAGGGTAATTGATCTGCGCGTCTCATGCGCTCCCTATAAATGAGTAAATTCAACCTAAGAAGTCTATTTCGTAACCCCCTTTTACAACCGCGAAGACATGGCTCTAGAATCAAGTGAGTATAGCCCGCCGGCCCCAAAGACGATGATGGCCCCAATTAACGTGCCCACGGCAAGTCTATTTCCAAAAAGCCATATGCTCAGAAGCAGGCTGACCAGCTTGCGAATATTTAGAACGATAGTAACTGTGAGTGCCGAGGATATTGCCGCCAGCAGATTGACACCCCGAATGCACGCATACTGTGTCAGGACGTTCGTCACGAGATAGGCCAGCTGACTCGGAATGTGCAGCTTAGCCAACCCCCCTTCTAAATGTTCCCCGAGCACGAGACCTGGCGTTTGGCCCAGCATCGGCAATGACATGGGTGGGCTATTCGCCAATTTTCTGAATTGACGTAAGAGGGAAGAAGCGAAAGGTAGAAACAACGGAAGAGACAGCAAATGGGAGTAGAAGAGGTTTTCTTTCCACTGCGGTCCGTACTTCTTGTAAGTATCTTCAGTGTAAAGTCCCATGATAGCGGAGAGGACCTGTGCTACAAAGAGGATGACAAGACCGGTCCCAAAAGCAGGCCGGTCGCCTTGCTCTGTTGACTTCGTCGTGTCCTGAGCGTGATTGTGCGTGTCAGTATCATTCATTTTTTTCAGAGCCAATCGGCGCTTCTTGACGAGCCTACCTTGGATCGCGCATCCGACCAGGCGGCGGTGACAACACCAAAGGTGAGGAGGATCACTGCCACAATCTGGATCCGCGAGTACTTTTTCCCGTAGAGAGATCCGGCTATCATGGTAGTGATACTACCACCAGAACGTAGGATAATGTGGACGGGTACCGAGATATCGTAGCTGAAGGCGTGGTTGTTCAGCACATTGATGCTAAAGAACAGCACAATGTTGATTATCCAGCGCCGCAGCGGCACCTTGTTCTGTCGCAAGAAGAAAGGCGGCCTCGATCGGTCAAACTGGGAAACGTACCCAGTGACGGCGACGAAAAGAAATTGGACGAATGTCAGAAGCGTTCCGCTCGATGGCTCAACTCTGCCAGGGAACAGTGAGTCAGTGCTCCGAAGTGACCTGTGAGGATAGGTCAGGGGTTACATACTTGATGATGGCTTCGAGGGCGTAGACCTACGTGGTACTGTTAGCACGTATTCAACCCATCAAGAACAAGGACAAGATTGGCGCCTACATTGGAGCAACACCCGCCGAAGATCAAGCCTAGCATAATACCAACGGCAATCCATTGGGAAAAGATCCTGACAACAATGCAACGCGCGGCTTGAATGGGTTTCTCGAATTCAGTATCGTGAGGAGCGTTGCCGGTCAAGGCTAGACCATTGGGTACCGGGGAAGCGATCTTGTCATATCGATCTCGGGAGTTGACGCCGACATCCATCTTCTCCGAAGACGGCGATAAGGTGCCTTGCGCCTGGCCGCGTCTTCGAGATGTCGTCGAGGAGGTCATCGAGCCTGGTACGGATGGCTGGGGTTGAGTTTGAGGTACAGAGCACCGTCAAAGTGTAAACTCGCAGCGCCTTCGGGAAGCAAGACAAGACGTGGCCAATGGTAGCTGGACAATCGACCCAATGCTCTGTGCTGCGCTGTTGGCTCCACCCCACCTCACAGCCGATAAGGAGCATTCAGGGCGCCGAACGGTACCTGGCCTGAACCACGGTGCACTGAGAGGACAGATCGGTGCGTCAGCTGCAAGTAATTGTGGATTAGCATTAACCCCACTTGCCTATCTTGCGACCCCCCTCCTTTTGAATCCTTGCCCCTCGATAATTGCACTAAGTCTCCCCAAACATAACCAAGGATTGATGATGCATCAATACGTCGTTCGAGGCCGATTGGGGGAGCATGGTAATGTGAGAATCTCGTCGCCTTCAATTCTGCTGTGGATATCAGGGAGGCGTCGCCGGCTGTTTGTGAGGCGGCCGGCGGGTCCATCTATCAGTAGTGCTTCTGTCATATCTGTCTCTTCGCTTCCGCATTTGCATGTGCACCAACATCCGCTTCCGCTTCTACTTCTGTCTCCCCACTTCCCCGAAGCACCTGTGTAATGGCCAGTAGTGTCCAGCAGCTTCCTCAACGCTGCTCGCCTGTGCCTCCAAATCCCAGATTCTAGCATCGGCGATGGTATGGACAACGCCACAGTCATGACGCAAGCATTGGGCAATGGGCCTCGTCTCGAAACGACTTTGTCCATTGACCCAGCACCTTCTGATCGCTTTGGCAAAACACCCTGCTGCGTCATATCCCATCCATGATCTTAATCACTCAGCTTTGGCCACGAGAACCCTGGTCATTTACATGCTCTATAGCGCCGAAAAGACAAATAACTGTGCGTAGAATCATAGGTCAGTTGACGGCGTCAAATTGGGGAAGAAGGGGGAGGCTCCTACGTTGTTCGTCGCAGCAATCGCAATGCTGTCCTCGAAGGGATGCCAGCTCATGTGAAGGATCTTCTTATTGAAATCAATCTGGTCGGCATCAGTTTCCTTGCGCATTCGTTGACCCTGACCACCGGCTCCGGCAGCAGGGCTGCCAGCACGGGAACCTCCCTTCTTGCCACCATTAGTGGCTGTTGGGCTCGTAGACGAATTGATGGGCGTCGGCACGCCAACCTTCTTTGCCTTGAACGCGGACTTATCTGCCTGCAGAACAACCTCGACCTCCTTGTCAGGGTCTGACGGGTAGATCATAAAGTTGTTGTTATAGCTGCCAGTCATGACATTTTTGGCATCTCCCGAGAAGACGACTTCAAACTTGTCAAAAATGCTGTCGTTCTCGTATGTGTCGCAGAGGCGTGGGCGCAAGTGTTCGTGAATGGGAATGGTCTTGACGGGCTGACGCTCCATATTGATATCCCAGATCTTGACTGTCAGGTAGTCACGCGACAAAATGTAGCGGCCGTCGTAGGAGAAGCGGACGTCGGAGATGGAGGAGATGATTTCAGAGAAGAAAGACCTAGAGGACGGGTCCTCTTCTTGCTCGAAGACTAAGGTTGATCAGCATGTGTTCGCAACAGCCGAACTACAAGGTAAGGGGGGGGCAAACATACGCTTGGCATGCCGGTCGCAGAGGGCACTCTCTCGCATGTCAGCTAGCTTGATCGTGCCCTTGGAGCTCGCGTACATGAACCAGTTGCAGCTCAAGGGGTGGAACTCGGCGGCGGTGATGACCTCAGTCAATTCCTCCATGTTGGCCGGCTTGATGTCGACAATATTGAAGCTTTGGTCCTGTATATTGAGGTTCCACAGGTTGATACGCAGGTCGTCACTGCTGATAAACGTCTCGCCATCACTGTTGACTGATATACTATTGATGTGGTAGGCGTGCGCATTCGCATAGGTTCTGCGAGGGACAGCAGCAACAACGGTGTCATGGTGCGTGAGGCGGGGCATGATAAGATCCTCTGAGTTCTTAAATCGATGCGCGGGGGTCGATCTGGGGGCACCGCCACCGCCGGCGAGATTGGCGGGGGTCAGGTCATCAGACAGATTGTTCTCAGCAACAACCTTCAGTGACTTCTCAAAAACCTTCCATAGCTTGATCGTCTTGTCATTCGTTGAGAGCAGGTAGTGTGAAGCATTCTGACGGCGGCACCACTTGATCTTGTTGATCTTTTCTTCGATTTCGAGGGATTTCAGGTAGTCGAACTCGGGCTCGTGGGATTGAAATTCCGTGTGGAACTTGTACTCGCACGTCTTTTTCTGAGTAGAGCCTTAGCGTGGGTACCACAAGGACGAGGCTGTCCTTGAATAGCAGTCGAGCTCGACTCACCGTCTCGTTTCGCTCAAACAGCACGACTCGCCCACCCTTATCTCCCGTTGCGAGATAATTACCTGTGTGGTCGAACTCAACCGTCGAGATGATATCAGCTAGAGAACGAGAGTATCAGTAAACCAAGAACTAAGTATAGAGTAGCCGAACCCGCCGAGCGGTGTAGTTTTGCGAACACGACTACAGCGTGGTCTTTGAGCAGCCTACCTTCGGTGATGTCCTCCACGTCGCCTTTGTCTCCAAAGCACCTGTATGCCGCATAAGCAATCAACCATGAGAAGGGCGGGGCATGCCCATGAAGGACGAGGCCATTCAGCAGGGAACGGCGAAGGTCGTCGCGCAAGAAGAGGCAGATGGGCACGTACTGGGTAAACTTCCACGTGGGGGAGTTCGTGTCACTGTCCACCATTTTTGCTAACCAGCTCCGCAGAGGGTTTGTTTGGGTAGTCTATCGAGGTGTTGTGGTTGAAGAACTAGCCAAGTGGCGGGGCACGTCGAGAGAGACGAGCAAGCTCCAGTCGCGAGGCGGGAAAAGAGCTACAGTTCAGCGTCGGAAGCAGGACTACAGGGCTGTGACAAGCCACACAAGATTCGCACGTCAGTCGAATCGGGAGGAGAGAGGGCGGAGGGCGGAGGTTTGATAGCTGTCTTCGCGCGATCGATGCAAAAACACGCAAGCACAGGCTGGCGAGGTCGAGAGGCTATTGCGGGCGGCGAGCCGACAGCCAAGAGTAATGCCGTGGAAAAATGCGGCTGGAAGATGTGGTTGTTGGGGTTGTGACTGATGTAAATGCCGAGCAAAGGAGGAGGTGGAAGGGAGGCTGACAGCTCAGGCAAGAAGGATCTAGATGGTTGATTTGGTTTTGAATCTAAGGTAGTCCTGTTGGTTGGTAAAGTAAGGCGCGGACGGGAACGGGGACGAGGGACGGGGGACTAGAAGGAGGGGGGAGGGGGGTGGGCAGGGGTGGTGACGGCGTACAGTGGGTGGTGTATCCCAACGTCGTCTTCCAGGCGTTGCTAACTTGAATGCGGGCAGAGTGAACTTGTAAAAAAGTCGGTTTCTCTCGCTCTTTTTCTCTCTCTATCTTACGTCTGGTGTTAAATAGCGAGAAGAAGTCGAAGTGCTAGCCGAAATCTGACGACTTTGGTGAGTGTGAGGAACAGAGCGCACGGTAAGGTACCTAGGCACTGACAGGAGTTGGGTTGATATCGCGGGCGTGAGCACGGATAGCGGGCTGCTTTACTACATACTACCTAAGGTTGGTAGGAACAGGGTGCAGCAAGAAGCGCGCCAGGTTGAGGTTGGGGTGGTGCCCTGCGTTATGGGGAAGAGTGATGAGCGGTTATATGCGTGTGGTGATGAAAGCGACAAGGTGATGGATGCTCAAGTCAGAGGCAACGCTCAGACTGGAAGCCCGATGATTGTTGGTGAGGTGGGCTGAACGGATTTCATAGGTCAGTTAGCAGGGCAGGTCAGATTACCTAGCACACTGAAAGGCACCTAGCGACTTGAGTAGGGGAGCAAGAAAATGATGAGCTGGGCTAGAGCCTTCCCATTTCTTTACCTCATTTCAGGTAAGTACCTGCGAATATACCTCTGCTTACTTAGTATAGGCCTATAGAATCCTCTTATAGCAATTGAATTAGAGAGACAGCAAGGACTATGAGGTTATATAGTATAGAGTAAAAGATAAACAATATATAATAAATATATAACTATTTAAAATCTCTATATATAGATTCTTATTAAATTTATATTTAAAACTAACTAAAGTAGATACTATTTAATTTATTATACTTACTATTACTTTTATATACATATATATATTATTTATTTTGTTACATATACTAAGGAGTTAATTTAATATACCTGTTTAGGTTTAATATAATATAATATATCTAGCTGAATTTTTCAATTAGCTCTAAATTACTTAAGTTTAATATGTTTGAAATTATTTTAAACATTGTTTATTATTTTAGTATATTCTTATAATATAGCTAATAAGTAAGATGAATAGATAAGCAAGCTAGATATATAATTATAATTATTCTTTCTTATTACTTTTAATATATACTATATTATGAATAATTATAATATTATAAGATAGAAATACTAAATTAAACCCAATAGTTTAAGCTATTAATAGAGCCTTGAATCTTAATATTGAAGCTATAGCTAAGATCTATTTAGTTTCTATTAGATTTATAATACTAGTAAATAGAGGAGGGAGGGGGTTATTTATAGTATTAATAGGGCCTCTGGCCACTGCATAGTGATTTTACCTGCTCAAGTGCAATAGACCTTCTAACTCCGCGCCTCCTGATAATACATAGCCTTCGGTCACGTGATCATAACTCTCCTAACTATAGCTATACTTATATATACCCTACTAGATAGCCTCACGATCTTTAACTTTATATTAATAATAACGTAGTTTTTGATTATTTAATAGACTACGAAACTATCGACTTTTCCTCTTATGCACTACCCGCGCTACTAATACCGCCTCTATTACCGCTTCGTCCACTAGAAGTCGTTACTATCTTTATCCTCTTATTTAATTAGGTTAGCTAACGCCTTTATAGCTATGCTATTATTAGCAACGCTCTCTCTATTAGTTAGCATAAGCTGTACTTACTAACGTTCCCCTAAGGGGCCTAGGCTATCTCTACCTTAATAGTATAGAGGACCTGCTTAAAAAAGGGCTACTCTATAGGGTATATAACGACCCGCCTAGCTTCTACTACTAAGTCTACTTACTTAGCTATAATATAATAGTAAGTATCCCCTCTAGGGGTATTAATAAGAGCCCTCTTAAGGGCTATAC